>JAFMTC010000587.1:33895-45633 GCA_018845635.1 Nicrophorus orbicollis
TTGTTAACAACAAGAACTAAAAATCAAACTTTACAACATTTTCTATTATCTATCTATTAGTTCATTTAGACAAAGCAATATAAGTTAGCTTTCATTACTAATTCTGCATGCATGCAGATTTTAACATTTAATTACAGTTTAAGTTTTTAACAACAACTTTATAACATTTTCTATTATTTATTACTTCATTTATGTAAATTAATTTGGTTTTAATTACAAATTTTATAGTTTCAATATCAAAAGTATTTCCCTTTTCTGACTAATACTTTAAAACTAGTTATTATTACTAGAGGATAATTCAAATAAATTAAGTTTTTGTTAGAAAATTTCAAAATTTCATACGATTTTATTCATATTTATATTTCATATTGCATACATAAATTATGTTACGAAACATGTAAAAAAAAAACCGGTAAGTTTTCTCTTAATAAACGACACGTTTCAACGTCGGACATTTTCTTTTTTGATCCAATCGTAAAATTGTTTAAAAATCGTCCAAAAGTTAGAAAACGCTTTGATTTCATGGTTTCATCATTTATTTTTAAGTTGGATGCAATAAAATATGTACAATATTGTATGTTTCCTTTTTGTTGATTATAAAAATACAAATGCTTTTCACTCTTTGCCAAAAGATTTGTCCCAGTTTCATAACAAATAATATTAATAATGACACGTCGAAATCCAAAAAAAAGTCTTCGAATTTCGACAGAAATGATGTAATACGATATATTTTATAAGCGTTTTCAGATTCATTTTTCATAATTAATCAAACTTACGTGTAATTATTGAATCATTAATTGATTTTGAGAATATATATAGAAAAAAAACAAAAGTTTTATCGATGATTTTTGCATGCGTTTACTCGATTCTTAGCCTACTTAAAGCTTGTTAATGTGCGAGCACGATTGAAGGCCAATGCAGACCGCTATTGTTTATGTTTATTGTTACGAATTCAATGAAACCGTTCTGCATTTAAAGTCACGGCTCTTTACCTTGTTTTCTTTGTGAATATTTTTTCTTTCCTATCGTTTTCAACTCGAAAGTGTTGCCGCTTCCATATGAAGCCTGACGCATTCTTTTATTGTGTGCGCATTTCCTACAGAAATCTAAACGGTATTTGATTAGTTACCGTTCACATACTGCTTCTTGCACTTGCACCAATCATATGAATTCAAAGACTTGATTTGAGTCTTCTTCAATTACCGTTCAACAATTAGAATTTAAGCAAAGACGTGTACAATTACATACATTGCTTATTTTCAAAGTCCACTTTTCAGATTCGATTTTCAGCAAACCAACAAGCAAATGTAAACGTGGTTCACTTCTCATTGAATTTACGTCTTCATCTTCAAATATTTTGTTTAATTGTATATGTTTATAAGACGTTTAATTAATCAAGAAAAGTTTTTCATAATAGTTTTCCTTCAAAATTTGAATCCCAAAGATGACTTAAGTAAAGTAGATTATTTGTACGAATGCTTCAATTAGTGTTTCAAGTTCACACTTTTAATTTTCGATCTTTTGAAAAATTCATGAGAGAGCGTTCATTTTTTTTGCGCGTTTTACTTTGAACAATAGAGGAATGTTGGTTTGTTTGTATACTTTGAACAGTGTGAGTTTCTTTTATTGAAACTGTTTTTTTGTGTGTGTGTGTGTGTACCTGTTGCGAGGTAAAGATCAGATATGAAGAAGGTTGGAAACCGAATATCACGTTCGTTTTGTACCATTGATAGGACCGTAAAGTTCCCAACTGAATTCGTTAAATGATACAATCTTATTTTTATGATTTTTAATAAACTTTGTACTAATTTCTTTGGAATGTGTTTGAACGATGATTCTGATGATGCAGAGAAGTATGGAAGGATTGTCGAATTTCTCGTAATAAACTTTATACTAATGTGTTTGAAAGATGATTTTGATGATGCAGAGAAGTACGGAAGGATTGTCGAGATTCTCTTAATAAACTTTGTACTAATTTCTTTTGGAATGTGTCTGTATGATGATTTTGATGATGCAGAGAAGTACGGAAGGATTGTCGAGTTTCTCGTAATAAACTTTGTACTAATGTGTTTGAATAATGATTTTGATGATGCAGAGAAGTATGGAAGGATTGTCGAGATTTTCGTAATAAACTTTGTACTAATGTGTTTGAACGATGATTTTGATGATGCAGAGAAGGTTTGTCGAGTTTCTCGTGAGAAAGGATGTATTGAGCACTGAATGGCATTAAGTGCACGAGAATAAAACAAACGCGTAATTAAAATGCCACCTGAGCCCACATTCGCACATGAATTAATTGGAAAATCGAAGGCGTTCCTCGAGATTATCTTGAGCGTTGCGCGCACATGTGATGCTCTCCGTTGAAATATGATTACTTTTGTTCTGGTCATCGGTAAATCGATTATTTGCCTCTTGTAAACCGTCTGGGAACGGGCGAAGAAGAAGAAGAAGAAGAGGAGAAACCGCGGGGTGTCGGGCCGGAGCCCGTCAGGAGGCATTCATCTCTGTCAGAACGGTAGACGGTGTCGTCAATCTTTCGAGATTCCCCACTTTGCATGACACGAAATCAAACAAACGATCGATCAAATCGGTCCCACAACTATACATATATATCTCATCATGGATTGTCTTGGGTTTCAGATTTCGTTGGTGGACATCGCCGCGGACGCGAAGCTCCGCAACCAGACGGTGCAGGAAGTGCAGAAGTTCTGCTCACCTCAGCTGGTAAGTTGGCAATTTCGATCTTGATCTTCTCTCCGTTTGGGAAATGTGCGAGAGACGAGTGACATAATCCGTGCTCGGATGACACCTATTTCTCTCGGACGAGAAGAACCAGAACGAGAACAGATCGAGATTAAGATTGGAGGAGACGGATGGAATCCGCGTTCGCTCCGGAATATTACATTTAAATTGGAATGACTTATTCATATGCTCCGATCCTCGTCTACTGTTCTCTTTGTTTCGCTCATTCGTTCTTTGTCTTTGCTTGCAGAATAACTTTTGGGAATGCCTGAATACATCGTTCGAAGGTAAGAAGACAAACGTTAATACAATAATGAACGCCCTTATCAATTAATTATCCGGCGCAATTTCCGTCCGGGATTTATGTGCGCACCTTAATGATAGCTTTCGCTCAGGATTTATGGGCCCAATGTAAATATGGAGCTGATTGGGGGCTCGGATGCTGCATTAAGTGGTCCTCGTGTAATTTATTTCGAGCAGCAATTATTCCCGGCTTGGCGAATTATTCGCAAGGTTTCTTCGACCTTCTCTCCTCTTCGTCCGTCGCCAAGGGGAGGATGGTCGAGGCTTTCGTTTGTTTTGCAGATCTTTGCGTTTCGGGAGGACGAGGGTGAGAGGAACGGCGTGTCGAAAGCGAGATGTTCGTGTGCGATACCACGGCCTCCTCCGTTGCGGCTACTTTATCCCGAGCATCGTGTTTGGGATGTCCTCTCTCTCCGAGGTCTTCAAATTTATTGCCCGGTTTCGCCTCCGTGCACCGAACAAAACGAAGCTCTCCAACCTACCGCACGCTCAACGTCCCCGAACAACTGCAACAAACTCACACTTTTCGCATTTCTTCATCTTCCGATGGGAAAAACCAAAGTCAAATATCGTGCGGGATTCAGTTCAACAATAGGGCTTAAACCCTTCAGGACAACTGCTGGAAGCTGCTTAGAAACCTTACGCACTAATCCAATGACCGTTCATCCATCAGCAATCTCATAATTTCAATTTATCGAATACACCATTTATAAACTATTCAATCAAATACACTCTTTATACGGCATTTCGTTATAATTTCAATTAAGGCACGTTTTCGAATTACGGCCTAAAATGTTTCGCTATAACGGCAAAATCGATGTCGATATATCTACTTGTTGCCAATCATGCGCAAGCGCAATAATTGATTCGCTTTGCGGCCAAGTTTCGTGGTACATATCTAGACCTTAAACCTCGCTCTACGGTTGTGCGTTGTTTCATTTACTAATCCTTCAATCAAATGTTGTTTTAGAACAATCAATTTATTAAGAGTTGAGTGATAATTGAAAGTGTTGAGACTTGTAAGTTGTAGTAATCGCACACATGCAATTATTTGCAATTATACAAAGTACTTTCTAATAGCAGTGTCAGGTACATTTCCTTCATGCAAATCCAACAATCTCGACATAGTTTGCTCAACTTTTCATTGACTGAAATATTGTTTCAAAACTTAATTCAATTACCGGTAATTTCATTCATCCTCACGTGACGAACGGTTTGAAATATTCAAAACTTTAATGACATCAGTCCAGTAATTCGTCACGAATCGATACGTGTAAAATATGTATTCATCGATGGATTTCTGTTATTGCTTCTTCAATTTCAATTTTTGTTTACAATTTGAAATTGATTGAATTGTCTAATTTCCATGCGTTTAATCAATAAATTCAAATATAAAACAAACTCCTCATCAAGTTACCACTGGCGACATCTACTTGTACTCATTGTAACACTGCTGAAGACGCCTGTTAACTTTAAAGACCTTTTCTTCTTGTATTCGATGCACCGACTTTAGCGGGGCCCTTCCAAGAGGGAAGCAGCTCTGTTATGCAATGGAAAATCTTAAATTCAAAGTCTGCAACAATATAATTAATTGATGAAATTTTGAGAGAGAGAAAATACGTTAGGATTTCTTTAATCATAGTTTCTAACAGTGAAGGCTCTATTGTGGAGTGAATTGCGCAACGATTTATGGGAATGGGATAAATTACGACTCTTAGGTCAGAGCGTTTTTAGATAACGGATAATAGTATTTTTGATTTCTAAGCCGTTGCATTCATCTGCACTTTTGAATGAAATTCACTGATGTTTTCATTTAAACAAGAAATTGTTATTTAGTTTAAATAATTTTCAATTCATTATCTAAAGCAGAAGCGTGTCTTTGTTGTTAGTACTTTCTGGAAACATACTTGAAGATATTGAATGAAACGTTTAGATTGGATTAATACAGTCTGCTACCTGAATTCGCATATTGAAACCAAATGATACGGACTGTAGATTGCTGAAGTTGTTGCTAATGATCTAATCTTGTATTGTAAAATGCAATGGTATTTGGATATTCTTTTACGGGTAACAGTATGATACAAATAAGCGCGTAGTCTGAGCAGCAGCAGCAGCAGCAGGATCCTAAGATCGGATCTCCTCGAGGCAATTATTTGCCGTTGCGCCGGCCATAAATTCGGCCTAATTACATAAGCGATCTCTTTCTTTCTCCTCTCCTCACCACCGCGTTCTTCGTGTAAATTACCGGCTTCGTTAAAATCCTCCGGACTTATCTCTCGTCCTTTCCCCCGATTTCACGCATCTTCTTCATACAGTTCGTTACCGTTCTTTGCAGAGATGTCGCGAGGGGAGTCGTGGTACGGCAGGGTGTGCTGCCCGCTGCCGCAGAGCGAGAACTGCAGAAGGGCCTGCGTGACGGCGAACTCGATTTACGACCTGTCGCAGGGCTGCAGGAAATCGGACGAGATTTCGTTCTTTAATTGCTTGGACAGGCAGTACGTAGGCTACGAATGCTGCTCGAACGCGAGGTCCCCGAACTGCAAGGAAGCGTGTCTGGAGATCTTCAAGAGCAGATTAACGCCCACCCGCCACCAAAGGACCATGGTCTTGGAGCAGTGCGAGTACGACAGTCCGAAAGTCCTCGGATGCGTCAAGAACTTCATCAAAGTCACCCCGGCCACCAATTTGCATAAACGTAAGCTTCGACCACATCGCGATTCGACTTAGTAATAACATGTTTCATGTAATTCGCAGATATGAAATGCTGCGAGAAATCCAACAAGAGCAAGTGCAGGGAAGCCTGCAAAGAGATGTTGTCGCTCAACAACACCCTGCAGGAAACGATTGACGGCTTGCAAGTCGGAGGATGCGGATTTCCTCTATTCCAGGTCCATAATCAACACTCACATTATCAGTAACTAAATTGCTAATTCGTGTTTGTTTTGATTGCAGGATCAGTTCTGGCAATGCTTCATGAAACCCGTGGATTCCATCAACACCGTCGAAATCTCTCGCATCGATCGGGTTGGGATGGATTCGGCCAAATGGCATTGTTGTTCAAGGGCGAGCACAAACGAATGCAGGAAACTCTGCTCCAAAACCTTCCTCAAGGATTGGTCCACTCTGTGGGACGATTTTCATCTTAAATGCCTGAGTCAAGTCTCCCAAGAGGAACTTAGGAATTGCATAGACGAAGGTATGTAACTCAAGGCCTTTTATGTAATTATATTCAAATGTTATATTGTTTGCAGTTGACGAGCCTTGCGAATTGGGGTGCGACGGACTCAGTTTCTGCACGAACTTCAACAATCGTCCCACCGAGCTTTTCCGGTCCTGCACTCCGGAAGCGGACGACGCTGCGAGGAACGACGTTACCCTTTGGCAGACCAGACACGAGCTTACCTTACCGGGTCTCACGTTGCCGCTGAAGAACATCTCGAAATGCTCTCCGAACACCTGGAAGGCCGTGGCGTGCACCCTGCAGATCAAGCCATGCTCGAGGGTCTCCCACGCCAATCAGATCTGCAGGAACGTATGCTTGAATATTCTATCCGACTGCGTGGATTGGAGCAGAGTTCCGGTCAAGCATTCGCCGGAATCCATTTGCGCCATGCTCTCTCCGGAAGACCCCGCCGTGTCCTGCATATCTTTGGAGAGTTTCCTGGCGCCGTCTGGGAACACGTACGAGAGCATCGACGGACAGGTGTCGTCGCCTTGCAAGGGCGATCCTTGTAAGGAAACGGAGATCTGCACGGTCAACAAGAATTGCCTTCCCGGGAAGCACTGCTCCCCGTACAAATGCACGCCGGGTTGTAAATTAGGAGAGGTCTCCGAGTATTTGGTACCGGAAGGCACGTACGTTCGGATACCTTTACCCAACAATCAGAATCGTTGCTTGAAGATCTGCAAGTGCACTCTGAATGGTATCGATGAATGTCAGCCGTTGCCGTGCGTTCTTCTGGGTTCTTGCTGGAACAACGAGAGGAGACACGGAGAGATCTTTCATATGGAATGCAACAAGTGCACTTGCTATGCGGGAGAGATGATCTGCAGCAAGAAGCAGTGCGAGAACAGTTTGCTCGGTGGAAGGAATACGGCTTACACAACATTACCGTGCAATTGTCCACCGCATTTCGTTCCTGTTTGCGGAAGAAACGGAAACATCTACCCATCAGCTTGCTTAGCAAAGTAACTAATCTTAAATTTAATAACGTATTTGAATTTTAATTACTTTTTGTTTGCTAGGTGCGCCGGCTTGAGCGATTCAGATATTGAATATGGAGCATGTCAGGACCCTTGCAGAAACAACCCTTGCTCTATTGGGAAGAAGTGCGTTCCCGACACCAAAATCTGTTTGTCTTTAAAACACAAACCGTGCACGCAATTTCAGTGCAGTAAGTATTGAATACTCCTCTTCAGTGTTATCTAATCAATTGCTGGAAGATTAGAGTATTTAAGTTTACTTGTTGTTGCAGTTAATGGGACAGCGAACTGCGGAAGCCTCCCCAAGGAGCCGGTCTGCGACGTGGACAACAAAGAGTACGCAAACTCGTGTTTCCTGGCCCACAACAACCGCAAGTTCGCCTACCAAGGCCCCTGCCTCCAGGGATGCGCTTATTTGGGCGAAGTTTGCGGCATTAACGGTAAAACGTACGTCTCCGAGTGCGCCGCAATCGCCGATTACGTGAGCGTGGATTACGTGGGGCCCTGCGTCACGGTCGGAGCCATCGCCGACAGCAAAACCGTTCAGTGTCCCACCATCAAATGCAAACCGTTACCACGCGCCGACTGCCTGGGCTTCACTCCGCCGGGAGCCTGCTGCCCGATGTGCGGAGGGAGTCTTCGGCTCCTCTACTCCACCAAGCAAATCGACAGGGCCCTCTACGTTCTTCAGACGCAAAACACGCAGTCCTTGACGCTGAAAGCGACGCTTCAGGCCTTGGAGCGGCAAATTCAAGTGGCGCAATGCTCTCTCAAGGGATACCTAACCGTTGAAGTCGACATCTTCGTTGTGGTGCAGAGCACCGAGAAGAGACCGACGGCTTTGCAGCTGGAAGCCTGCGTCAGGGAGGCCGAGAAGATCGCCAGTTTGATCAACAGACAGAGCCCGAGAGTACAAAGCGAGATCAGCCTCAGCAGTCTGGTCACCGCCTCCGTCGTGCACACGGTTCACAGCAGCGCTGCAGCAGCATCATCATCGTTGCTTCTACTTCTTCTAACCATGACCTTTGCGCTGCGAATCGATCTGTCCTAGGCCAGTACCAAGATTTTTTTAACACTGTGATATTTGCATATACGTTTAAGTTATTTATATATATATAAATATGTGTATATTGACGATGTATATACATTATTATTATTTTTTTTGTAGCACACCGTGCCATAATGTAAATAATCTTTCAATCGCCAAAGAATTCTGCAAACTTTTTGTATTGTACAGTTTTTCTAGTTAAAAAGATGATTCTCCAAGTGCCAAAACTCACGATACTATTTTATTATTATTATTTTTTATTATTATTACTACTTTATAATAAATATTATCATTGTTGAACGAAAAACAAATTATATTGGCTAGTCCCTAAGATTTTGCAATAATAAATCTATTTGCATTATTTAAAACAGAACTTTATTGATATATTACACATATAGCATAGCAAAAAATTATTACATAACATGAATCCGTTAATAATCGGTTTCAATAAATTGCATACATTTCAGGTGTATCTAAAACTATTTCAAAACTTTAAAAACCTAATTGATTCAAAGCATGTAAATTATGACTAAATTGATTAAAAAACATTAATTATTTCGTTATTAATTATAACTGCTCGGTGAAACGAAGAATGTTCAAGAAACTGAAAGATTTTTTAAAACCAGTTAGGCAACCAAATTACCATGTGTTAATTGGATGCGTTGACCAGACGCGAAAAAACAAACGATTGAAGAATTTGGGACCGGGGAGGGTGGCGGGTGGCGACGCTTTAATTAAGACCCATTTCGTAAAGTGGCCTTTTATACTTAATTAAAGAAAATTGGATTGTTCGACGCGTCGCGGACAGCAATTATGTATGCACAATTTGCCGCCGCTTCACATTATGTAACCCAATTCGAGTGGAAAACTCGGCCCTTCCCGTCAGCTAAGTGCTGGAAGGGTGCAGGGGCTGCTGGGGGATGAGGGTTGAGGACGTGTGGGCAGCGAAGGCGATAATTTTACATAATAATTAAGGAGAGCAGGACGAGAGGCGCCGATTAATTTGACGACGCAAGACGCAGCAATAATTATGCGATACACGTCCATCCAAACTAGGAGCAAAACAACAACAAACAACTGGAAAAACAAAAGTTACTTAAGACTTTACTTAACATTGCACGAATTGTATTACAACAAAATTTCTATAGCAACGAGTATATTTTATAATATTCCAAAGTTTCAGGTATACAAAAAGTAGCATTGCTATAGCAACCTTAAAAACATGATCACT
The DNA here is from genome assembly GCA_018845635.1 of Nicrophorus orbicollis. Lineage (NCBI taxonomy): Eukaryota > Metazoa > Arthropoda > Insecta > Coleoptera > Silphidae > Nicrophorus > Nicrophorus orbicollis. Next base: position 43,423 of record JAFMTC010000587.1, read on the forward strand.
TATGATCCAAAGAACGTTCAGGAGGTAACCCAATATGTGCAGACTCTACAACAAACAAGTTCCAGAACATGTCGGATCAGAACATTAAATTAATACCCCTATTGTTTTTTTAAATTAAATTCAACGAAGTAATTGTGATTAATGAAATGTTATACAAGTTTTCGTTGAAACGGCAGAAAAAAAAGCACGTGTAGTTTTAATGCGCGTTATATAAATTAGTAATTAATTCAAGTATTGTGCACGGGATTTGTCACTGTTGTCATCATCGTGTGTTTTGTGTAATTTTCCACCGGTTTGGACATATGAATATGATATTGACGCGCGCCCATCCCCACCCCTCGGCTTCTGTCGCTCTGGCACCAGAACCGCGTGGGCGTCGCGACGCTCTCCTCCAGTGCGCTCCCGTTTCCTGCAGCAGACGCCGTCGTCCTCCAGCCGCGAAGATTCGAGACGCGAAAAACGGGAAAAACTTTGATTCCGCAACAAACAAACCAAAAGAAAAACGCATAGAAAACGCGAGTTTCCTGCGAGTCTCCGCCCAAAAGGTCAGTCGCCTCCACTACTTCCACTAGCTAAAATGCAACTACTCGCAATCGATCAGAAACTTAAAGAAAAAACCAAACTTTGATCCCCCATCCACTTTATAATTTACTCACTCTTTTACATCACTTTTCCAGTTGTAAAACAAGTTGAATAATATTGTAAACAGTCACACAAACTGATACAAAACAAATGTAATAATTGAATAGAAAGACGTTACATATTTCTCCCTACTTCTAATTAGTTTCTACTTTCAATTTCAACAAATAAATCAAATTACTGAAACTTGTTTTTTTCACTGCAATTCTAATGAAAGGGTTTGAAACGTGTATGTAAAATCAATTATCGAAACGCAACGCCTGTATAAAATAAAAACACAACAATGAGCGTCGTATCGAATCAACCGGTCGGAAACGGAAACAAAAACTCCAATTAATTCGCATTGTTCCGAAGCATCGATCGAGTTTGCAAAATCCCGTTTCGCCGTTGCAAAATGAAACGATTGTAGTTTCCTGCGGATAGTGCGGAAGATCCGAGGGGGGTGAGAGGATGCTTTTCCATTAAAACTTCGGCGGGAGTCGCTAATTGCAGGACGCCTGAAAGCTGACGCCAATTTCTCTCCCGAAATAATTGCTTGATTCCATTAAATCGAGCCGCGGGAAAATAGAAATAAGGACGAGGAGCAGAGTTGCATTCTTCTTCCTTTCCTGCTCTCAATATCGATTCTCACATTTGTATCTAGACGAAAATAAATACTGTTTGCTTCTCACCCCCCCCCCGCATCTCATCTACAACGCAGATAAATGCAATGGGGAATCGTTTAAAAGCGTTTTATGGATTATTCAGCTCTTCGGCAAAATTATTCATTTCGTAGATGCACAAGGGTTGTAGAAACGCATGAGAGTGGTCGTTTCACGAGGAACGATATTAAGTCGAGATGGGAACAGTAAAATATGAAATGTCGAACATAAATGGAAAATATTGCAACAAAATCTTTGATTTGCACGATCTTAATACATATTTATGTAGATATAATTGCACTTTCAAGTGACTTTTCTCGAATAATTGAAGACTTTTCATTATCAATGAAAACTAATCGTTTCAAAGTAGAAGAACAATTATAAATATTGAGATTTTTCAACAAAATTTTCTTATTTTTCAGATCTTAATACATCTATAATTGTACTTTGAAGTTACTTTTCTCGTATAATTGAAGTCTTTCCATTATTAATGAAAACTAATAGTTTCAAAGAACAATAGAACAATTGCAAATATTGAAACTTTTCAACAAAATGTTCTTATATTCAGATCTTTAATTGTACTTTGAAGTAACTTTTCTCGTATAATTGAAGACTTTCCATTATCAATGAAAATTAATCGTTTCAAAGTAGAAAAACAATTGTAAATATTAAAATTTTTCAACAAAATTTTCTTATTTTTCAGATCTTTAATTGTACTTTGAAGTTACTTTTCTCGAATAATTAAAGTCTTTCCATCATTAATGAAAACTAGTCGTTTCAAAGAACAATAGAACAAATGTAAATATTGAAATTTTCAACAAAATTTTCTCATTTTTCGGATCTTTAATTCTACTTTGAAGTAACTTTTCTCGTATAACTGAAGTATTTCCATCATTAATGAAAACTAATCGTTTCAAAGAACAATAGAACA
>JAFMTC010000590.1:88060-112820 GCA_018845635.1 Nicrophorus orbicollis
AATGAAACAAAAGTACAACAAATCAAAATAAGGTTGAAACTTTTTTAGTAATTGCTATCATTTGTATTGTAAACTGACATATAAATCCATTGTATATAGAATCAATACCCAAAAAAATATTTTTGCTTACACTGTATTGAATTGTATTATTAACACGAAAAAGCTTTTCATTCAATTTAAATGTATTCTCATTTTGTTCATAATTACGAAATATATAAACATATTATAGAATAACATTTGTTGCAATGACCTGCAAATAAATGTAAAAACATAACAACCTTTTGATCTGTGGATCTCATTGAAACGAATTAAATATTAAAAAATGGTGTCGTGATTTGTACCAATTCTGAGTTTCTAATAAAATCGATTCAATTAATAGCTTTAAATGAGAATTGTTTGTATATAGCTATTTTATTTACATGTACATTTAAGAAACCTTACATTGAGCGACAATTTGGCTTGATTATAAGTCCTAACAATACACATATTCTCGCTATACTCAAGAATGTAGGACACTGGATAGTTGAAAGAGAAACTTCGTAACAGAAACAAATATTCATTTTGATAGCGCAAATTTTAAAAGTAAATTATGTAATAGTTATGTACGTACATCAATTGAACGAATCGGCACTCTCAAGAGACGTACACTTAATATAAATCAAGCAAATATGATATTCATTTCGACCGGAGGTTTCGAGCTGGCAGACCTACACTGTTGTGTTAGTTATGTTGCCAATAAACTCACACCTGTGATATTTTTATTATCATATGACAAATGTTCTCTGCATCTATTTTATATACTATCTACACCAATTACAGATGTAGTATATAGACCAATCGACTCAATTAAGTTCACCCAAAGGTGAATCGTTAACCGTTTTCTGCAATCTATTGGAAAATACGGAAGAAGATACGTTACTTGTTTTACGTAACTTCAAGTACATATATTATTCTTAAAATCCTATTGAATCCGAGATCAAAACCTATACAGTCTATGGAAAGCATTAAAGTCGTATCAAGCTTTTAGGGGATTAATGAATTAGATTGAAAGAGAATGTATTCGAATGGAATAAATCGCATTTTTTTTTTTGTTAAAAATTACTAAAATTGAGTTTTAGCAATTTAATTAGTTTTTATTTAATTTAAGATAAAAAATAATGAAGAATTCATAAAAGAAAAACGAGCGCCTTGATGCGTGTTTGGTGTTACCTGCATAGGAAAAAGACATACTTTTTTTTTACTTCTTGACGACCTGGATGACATCTTCGTCGGCCATGATGTGGCTGGCACCGACGCGCTGCGGCGAATACTTGGTGCTCGTGCCCCAAACAAGACCGTACTTGAAGTGCTCCGCGAGAGTCCTGTGAATCGCGTGGCAAACGTGCTCGACGGACACGCCTTTCCTCAGAATGAGACCATCGGAGAAGTCTGGAGGTTGACCCGGCTTCTTGGTGTACACTCGGATCAGAGCCAGATACTCCCACAGTGTCTCCAGGAGGTAATCCAAATTAAGTTTCATGTTGCAACTGACGACGATGCTGTTCGGCTGCTTGGCGATACGATCCACCTCTTCGATAGAGATCTGATCGATCTTGTTGTAGACGTACAAACAGGGAAGATACACCCGGTTCGCGCAGATCACGTCGATCAGTTCGTCCGCATTACAATCTTCCCGGAACAGCACTTCCGCATTGAAGATCTTGTACTCGTGCAAGATCATCTGCACCAACTTCTCGTCAACCTTGGTCAACGGGCACGTCGAGTTGAAAGATAGACCACCGCCTTTTTTTATCTAAAATCTCACAAATTCCCAAAAGGAAAATCTACAACTGCTAAAAATACCAACCTTAAAGTAAATGTTTGGTTTCTGTTTGTTCAAACGAATTCCAACACTTTCCAATTCCTTCTCTAACAGGACCCTCTGCACATCCTGCTTCGTCGCATCCAACATCATTACAACCAAATCAGCTGTTCTAGCCACAGCAATTACTTGCCTACCTGAAATTAATAATTATAATCAAAACACAACAACAATAGTAATATTGATAATCACCTCGTCCTTTTCCTTGCGAAGCTCCTTCAATGATACCAGGCAAATCAAGCAATTGAATATTAGCACCATTGTACTCAATAACACCTGGAATACAGGTCAATGTTGTGAACTCATACGAGGCAGCCTCACTCTCCGTTTTTGTTAAAGTAGATAACAATGTCGACTGAAATTGAAACCATTAATAAGCGAACAAATACAAACATAATAAACTAACTTTTCCCACAGAAGGAAAACCAATTAAGGCAACTCTAGCATCACCACTCTTCAACACATCAAAACCTTCACCCTTCTCTGATTTCTTTGAGGGCTCCAGCAGTTGAGATCTGTATTTAGCTAATTTGGCTTTCAACAATCCCAAATGGTACTCAGTTGCTGCAACAAACATTGTTCATGTAAGTATATATTTTTAATTATTTACACACACCTTTATTCTTTTGGGTCCTCGAGATTTCTCTCTCGATTTCCGATATTTTCTCTAATATTCCCATTATCGCAGCAACTAATTATAAAAAAATATATATAATTATATCTTAGAAAACGCTTACGGAAAAACTCATGGCACTTTTGACAGACCTTGACGTACTGCAACAAGACAAAAATGCAACCCAACCTACATTGCTGTTAATATCAAAGAATACATTTTTTAAATTATAATTTTATGATTGATTTATTAAAGATATAATTAATTAAGAATAACTTTAAGCAAATCAATGTACTCTTCTGAAATATATTCCAAAATTACTTGGAAACATGTATTGTGTTTACAGAGTATTATTATAAACTTTTTGCATGAACTTGCATAAGTTATTTGAAATGTATTGCATATTTTTTAACAAATAACATGCTAATAATTATTATAAATATCAATTAACATTAATTACTAATATCAATATATAATCAAACAAATGTAAAATGATGTGGTATTCTTGTTGTCATTAGACTGGCGTTTTGTTTGTATTGTACGCAAAATGCCTCTGTTCGGAAGCAAGTTTTTACCGAAGAGAGCACCGAGCAGGAAAAGCTTAAGCACCGAATCTGTAGAGGATCTTTACGGCGAAAACCACAGGATCTCATTGCGACTTGGCCAACAGGAGTGTGTTTTCGATAACGGTGAATGGATACCAGGTATGCATCACCCTTGATAAATCATCTGATCATACTAACATGTCTTTCAATCTTGTCAGAAAATGGTACAACCGGTTCTTTGCATAAAACTTCACAGAAATTGCGGAGCAGAATACAACAGCTCGAAGAGGAAAACAACATGTTAAAAGTAAAATTTGAACTGTTACTCAACATGGTGAGCTTTCCATTACATGTGTATATGTATATTTATATTATTTTTATAGTTGACTGAAACCACAGCTGAATGCCATCTGCAGCAACGGGAAATAACAAAACTTCAGAAGAACGATAAACTCAATAAGTAATTATTTGCATATTAAAAAAGAAACAATTGGTTATCCTTATAAAATATATAAGTGTTATTTGTTCGGACATCTCGTTCTCGTGTGACCTAAACGAAATAATAAATTAATTTATAGGGTGTTTTATTTATTGAATTTTGTACCTTCTTGTCCGCAAATTCCGCATTTTCTCGGTGCTCTGGGTTGAGTGGAAGCTGTTCTGTTACCGTGATTAGCTCCGCCTCCTCGACCTCTTCCGCGGCCACGCCCACTATGACTAGTGCTGCCACGTGGAGCATTATCCTAACACCAAAATTATCATATTATATTTATAACATTTAAATGATCTTTCAATTTCACTGACCTCATCCGTCCATTTGAAAAAATTACACGTGCTTTCCAACGGTTTTGGACAGCTGTAAAACTGCTTGCCTTTGTTCGGACCTTCCTTCTGGACTGTCTTTATTACTGCCATCATGGCGCATTTGCATTTGATTTCCTCTTCTGAGTTAGAAGTGGACGCTCTCGGTTGAGGCGCACTGCCTTCTTCGGGAGCCCACAGGAAGAAATTACACTTTCTATTTGGATCATTGCAGTAACACTTGTAGAACTTCCTACCATTGTTAGGTCCGTTGTTTTGGCACGTCAAGAGCACAGCTGGCTCATTGCAGTTGCAAACAATGGTCTCATCTGTAGAGGACATGTTCCTTGGTGGAACTATCCTCATTTGTTTAGGTGGATTAGGATTTATGCTTTGATTTGGTCTGGCGTTCGGCGTTGCAAAACTTTGATTCGTCCTTGCATTGTTTAAATGAGCATTGTTCTGTGCTGGTCTTGGTGCTTGAGGTTCTCTTCTGCTTTGGTTATTGAATGAATTATCGTTCAAGGAAATGTTGAGGGCAGTTAAAACGTCGGGATCGCAACCGCCTATACACAGCACATTCGGATTCGGCTCTCCGATGAATGGATTCTGGTCGAATTTTATTTTCAACTTCTTCACATCAGGCCCACACTGCAAAAGAAGTATATTTTAGTTTTGGAAACAGCTCACAAAAACCAACAATTCTATGATTCTATTTTATAATACTTAACGAAATAGTACGATTATTATTAGAAAGTGCAATATGGTTTAGGTACTTTTGGTACTTTGCAAGTTACTTACTATATTACAGGACTCGTCCACAACTTCTATTTCCGAAAAACCAAAAGTAAGCGAAATGGCGTATTTGCAGCCCGGGAATCCAGTGCATCCTATAAATTTGCCCCTACCGTTCTTCATGTCCCTGAGAGTGAGATCTGAGCCGCATCTAGGGCACTTCATCAGTGACCTATAACTATTGGTCTGGAATTGCGGCTCTTGGTATTCGTGAGGCGTGTCGTTCAAGTGTTGCGCGAGTGTACGGTCTATGAGACCAACCTTCAGCATGACTTGCTGATATACTTCTTTGTATTTTGTGATCTGATCGACAAGCACCTCGTCCGGCCTTTTAACACCATCGCATATAAGTTGCAGATCCTTCTCGAAGTTTGCTCGCAGCACGGGCTTCGACAGCGAAATCTCCATTTCAAGTTGATTATATCTAAACGAATTATTAGTAATGATAAATATTCTAATATCAAAAAACGTACCCTTCGACTAATCCTAGTCCTAGATTCGTAGGTATAAAGTAAATGTTATCGCGCAGCGTTACATAATCTCGACTCTTGATGGTTTCTATATGTTCTGCATGGGTCGCATCTGTACCAATACCGTTCTTCTCCATGATGGCTATCAGCTCGGATTCAGTCATGTAATTGGGAGCAGAGGTCTGTCCTTCTGCCTGAAATCGAATTAGTTAAAAACAACATAGATTTGATTATTAACATTTTTTACTATTTCGAGAAGAGTCGGTGTGAAGGTATCACCGTCCTTGTAATCACTGATCTCCTTAGCGTTCCATTTCTCGTATATATAAACATCCAGATAATTCCTCTTGATGATGATCAATCCTCGAGCCGTGAATTTCTCGGTGGAGACGTCGACGTGGACGACTGTTTCGTGGCCAACTGCGTCTTGGCTCACGCAGGCTAAGAAGTGTCTCACAATGTATTCGTAAACCTGCTTCTCTCTTCCCTGTAAATTTTCTGCATATTTGATTGGATGGATCGGAGGATGGGCCTGAAATAAAGTTAATTATTATTAGAATTTACAATAAAACTAAATCAATAAAATAAAGACTGTGTCCAACATAATTTGATAGTACCTGATCAGATTTCTTGCCTTGTCTAGGATTAGGTCCTCCGTACTCTCCTAATATCCTATTAGCAAAAGGGCCCCAATTATTGTCACCGGTCTGCTGCTCGACTAATTCTCGTAAATTCAACTCTTTCGGGAAAATATTGGTCTCCGTCCTCGGATAGCTGATAAAACCTTGCGTGTATAATTTCTCTGCAATTTTCATCGTTTCTTTCGCCGTTATCTTCAACTTCTTCGATATATTTTTTTCCATTTCCTAACGAAACGAATAATGTAACCAACTGCTTCAACATCATCATTCGAATTACCTACTATCGTATCTAGAGGCAAGGGTCTCCATTTGTTTTTAGGCTTGTTTTCGACGCTCTCCACTTTCGCAACTGGATTATCCTTACTGATCTGGAGGAACATCATGACTGCCTCCTTCGAAAAAAGCCGTTCTCGTCCCCAAGCGAATTCGGTCGTAAGATCGCCGACCTTGTGATTCACTACAAACTCATTATAGATTATCAGATTCAAGAGCAGCTACCAAACACCTTACTTTTTATCTTCCAAAAGTTTTCTGGGATAAAATTTTGAACAAGTAAGTACCGGTCTACGACGAAACCGAGAGTCGGGAATTGGCAGGACCCGTAGCTTACTAGTTTATCGCTCAGGATGTTGGGGAAAACGTTCTTGTACCGAAGCGTTTGGAATCTCGTAAATGCGGCACCCGTTCTCAGATCGATCTCTTGCCGCACGTTAACGGCATCGCTGACATTCTTATTGGGTTCCTCCAAGTTGTTGAGTGCTCGGAATACGGATGGACCGGTGATCTCCGAAAATTTCGCTCGGTAAACCACGATATTCCGTTTGATGTCCGTACAGACCTTCACCACTTCCATTCCAATATTCTCGCCCTCTCTATCGCAATCCGTCCAGATGATAAGCCCATTGCAGCTCCTAATTTCGCGTTCAAGAGTTTTCTAATAAAGAATTCAAAATAATTTTCAACATAATTATTATAAATCAGTTGAAATGTACCTTGATATTGATGTTATTGTCTGGACAGAATTTGCTAACTGGTGCTTCCAATAATATAACAGGATTGCAGGAGTTCCAGCTTCGATACTGACTGGAGAATTCATAGTTTAGCAAATGGCCAGACACTGAGGTCATGACCAAGTGAGACTGCTGTCCTCTAACTTGACAATCAAACTCATATATCTTGTTAAACTTGGAAAGTCCCTCACGCTGAAATATTATTAAAGTAATATTTGTTTTATGGAGTTTATCTGTAGAACAACTAACCCTGTTCGAGGTTCCCTTTGAGAGAAATTTAGCAATGTTTTTAGCAGCATCGTTTTTCTCGGCAACACACAGATATTTCATTACTTCCGGCGTAAATTGTTTACAAACATAACTAATTAAACGCATAAGTAAAATCAAATAGATTTCAAAACATTGTTTACTAACATTAACCTCCTCCTCAGCTCGTGTTTATTATGAATTATACAACCCAATATACAAATAAAAAGTGGTAGAATTTGAACACTGTTTATTACAAATATATTATTCAGTAATTGGCGTCTGATATTAGGACAAACTCATTATAGAAGGCATATTTAAATTTTACAGATTTTCATTAGAAATAATATAAGAATCTTAAGACTCATAAACAACTGAATTATCTTCCAAAGCTAACTTCTCTTTTATTTATTGTTTAGTTAGCTAGTTGCAAAATTTAGAAAAAATGTCAATCAGGTGTCAAAGTGACTGAAGTATATATATTTTTTTGAGTATTATTTGTGAGTAGATAAAGAAAAGAAGGCACAAAATGGGACATATATTCAGCAAAAAACCTAGGAGTAAAATAACGGAACAGGATAAGGCTGTCTTGGTAATTTAATTCGATACTTTAAATGCCGCTAGTCATAATAAAAGCATTGTATATTGTAGAAACTAAAACAGCAAAGGGACAAATTGAAACAATACCAGAAACGCATTGAAGCAAGTCTAGAATCAGATAGACAATTAGCTAAACGCTTGATCTCCGATGGGATGAAAGAGTAATAATAATTATTTGTTATGTCAGTTTTATAATTTTTGTATTTTTTAGACGAGCAAAAACATTGCTGAGAAAAAAACGTTTCCAAGAGCAATTGCTCAAACGCACTGATGATCAATTGCTGAATCTGGAACAGCTAGCGCAGGACATTGAGTTTGCACAGGTTGAAATTAAGGTTGTTGATGGACTCAAGATTGGAAATGATGCCCTCAAGAAGGTCAATGATACATTGAACATTTCGGATATTGAAAGGATATTGGATGAAACCAGAGAAGGTGTCGAGAAACAACAGGTTTGAATTATTATTTTTTCTATTCTTTAATGATCTGTATTAATTCTTGTTTTCTTTTGCTTAGGAAATAGATGCATTGCTCTTTGGTGTTTTGAGTGAAGATGATGAAGAAGCAGTTCTCAGGGAATTGAATGATATAATCACAGAAACACTGCCTGATGTACCAGAGTCTGAAATCATTGGAGAACCAAATAATATTATTGAAGAAGAGAAGATTGACAGATGTAAATATTGTGTATCTTTATTGATTTGAAATTAATTTCTTGTTTGCTATTTAGTGAAGCAAGTGGGCAGAGGAAAGTTGGACAAGAAGGAGGTAAAGGTGGAAAAAGTTGCACTGGAGGCTTGAAGTCAAAAGTTACCAAATTTCGTGTTATCTAATTATTTTTAATATACATAAAAATAAAATTTAATTTATAAACAGCATCTTATAAAAAACTTATTTATTTATAACCATTTTGAACAGAAAACTTTGCACCTAAGATTACACAATCATATCAAGTGTTTCATTGAAACATTTACAACTTCGATTTTAATTTGCCCATGAGCTTCTCAAGCTTCATAGCCTTTTGCATGTTACCAGCAATCTTCAATTTTCCCATCATGTAAGCAGTTGTCGGCTTCGTCTTGCCAGTGAACATGGCGAAGAAGTTCTTGCTGTCCATCGTGAGGGTGGCGTCGGGCCCGGACGGAGCATCTCCTTGGCCACATTTACCTGCACCGTTCTTTAAGTCGACGAACCTAAAAGAGTTGTAACAAAACGGATTTATATCAATAAGCTTTTGCTGTCTCCTGGAATTTACCGTTTTTCCATTCCAGTGACTTTCACAAGAAAACAAATAAGAACAATAATTGATACTTGCTTTTGATAAAGTATAATATTAACATGTTCTTTAATAATTAAATTATTGATTTGGTAATGTGTTTTTTTTTTCTGTTAAATGATGACTTACCATTTTCCAGATTCGTTTCCAGTCAAATTGAAGGCAAACACGGCGTTAACGCTCTTTACCAAATCCTCGCTCAGGTTATTCTCGATAGCGACGAAGATCTTACCAACCTCGCCAGCGGGTTGAGCAGGCGCGGCCTCAACCTTCTTAGCTGGTTCAGTGTGCTTGTGGATTGCTTCATCCAAGAAGAAGTCAATCATCATGTTATCCCTTTGTGATGGATCGTTTGCGTACTGATCGAAATCGGTGACGCCGTGTTCCTTCAGGACTTGCTCATCGATGAAGAAGTTTCCAGTCACCTTCTTCGGATCCTGGGAGAGGATTACGTAAGCCGCATCAGCCATGATATCAGGCTTACGAGTATACTTCATGGATTCATCGCCGGACAACATTTCGATGGCAGCGGTGCTAATGCCTGCAGAAATCATAGCTCATCAGAAACCAGTTTAGTTGAGCAGGTTCTTCGTTTACCTGTCCTTGGCCACAAAGCGTTGACACCGATATTGAAGGGCTTGAATTCGGCATGCATTCCGAGAACGCACATCGACATTCCGTATTTGGCCATTGTGTATGCAACGTGATTTTGGAACCAATAAGGGTTCAGGTTGAGTGGTGGAGAAAGGTTCAGAACATGTGCATGTTTACTCTTTTTAAGATATGGTAGGCATTCTTTGGTCCTACAATTAAAATTACAGTAACCATATGATGATGCTTCCAATAATATTTTTAGCGAACTTACGTTAAAAATGTTCCCCTTGTGTTAATATTATGCATCAAGTCGTATCTTTTCATTTCAGTCTGATCAGTTGGAGTAAGCTCAATGGCAGAGGCATTGTTAATTAAAATATCAATGCCACCAAATTTCTTGATGGCTTCTTCCACAGCACTTCTCACTTGTTTCTCATCTCTGACATCGACAACGCAGGGCAGTGCTTTGCCACCTGCTGCTTCAACTGAATAAACAATAGAAATAACAACACATTCTTATTGCTGAAGTTAAAAAATAATCTCACTTTCATCGCAGGCTGTGTAGATGGTCCCTGGCAACTTGGGGTGTGGAGTGGCAGTCTTGGCCGCAACCACAACATTGGCTCCATCCTTTGCAGCTTTCAGAGCAATTGCTTTCCCGATCCCCCTACTGCCTCCAGTCACGAAAACCGTCAGTCCAGATAATTTCCTGAAAAAGCCAAAATGTAATTACAATTGCACTTTAAATTCAACCATGTAGGTCACTTTAATTACTTCAACATAGCTGTATTTATGAACACCTCAACCAAGCCAAAACTGTAATGCACAATATGTCTTACCCAGTGTTGATCATTGCCACAGTGTGCTGTTTATTTCTGTATAAAATAAGGACTTTACGCTATAAACAAGATTAAGTTTAAAAAAACAAAAATGCTGTTCTTCTACCAAAGTTCAAACACTTATTGAGTCAAAGTCCAATGGTGACGTCACACGTCACACACTTTAAACGCGAGTAGTGGACTATAAAACTTTCATTCCCAATTATGAAAATTATACTTTATAATAAGTATATTGTGCATTCACATCATATTAATTCAAGTCCAATATGTGCATACGAATCATTTCTTAGTGCAAATGTGAAAAAAACCAGTTTTAGGTAATAACTGTTATGAATTCTTATTGGAATATTTATAATTAAATTTCCCGCTAAAGATGGAATTGAAAAAGGCGTACAAAACTTTGAATGTGAATATATGAACTTAATTTGGCTTAGTATACGCTAAAACTTATATAAAAACATGAAGATACTGTCAAACATAATTTGAGCATTTGATGTAGTGCAATTTAAACACTATTAAATGACTTTATTAGTTAATAAAAAGAAGTGCACTTAAGATGAATTTTGCGGAAGATGTAATCTTTAAGAAAAACATAGTCAAGATTCAAACTTTATAAGCAATTCTTCCTTAGGACAATGCAAATACTAATAGGATTGATTACAACCAAGTACTTTGATAATTGAAGTATATCTTAATATTATAAAGAAGTCGACATAACACTGTAATAATATACGTAGATAAGATTGTTATTTTAAGAAACTTGGCCTAATATCTAAGACGAGTGTCGCAATGGAAGAATCCACGTGTAGAATCTGTGCTAGTTTAAGTAAAGCAACGATTCATTTTGTTTATTTATAAATGCTGTTTTGTGATGTTTATAAATTATGCAAAATTTTCTTATAATTTTCGTAAATCGATTGAACAGACACGTGGAAATGTTAAAATTCGTCAACAATATTCATTAATTTTAAACTTTACATGGAAAATGTAATGGAAGAATATGAATCTATATTTTCAAGATCAGTATATAATGTTATTACTAATTGTATTCTAAAATAAATTGTTTTAAAACCAATTTCTTTTACAGAAGTTATCAAAATTTAAAGCCGCATAGCTTCAGTCTTTTGCATACTGGATTCGGCAATTCTTAGCCGATTGGTAAGGAGCCCCGCATCACAAATATCTGGTGCGAAAGGTTCTGGTTTAAAATCTGATAAGGACCGAAAAGGTGTCAGAAATAAGGCCGTGTAATTTTCAGTAACTTTAATTTAAAAAAAGGATTTTGTGATCCTAATAGTCGTCAATGGGAAACGGTTCCAAATAAGTGTCTGCAACGAAGGGTTGCATAAAGATACCAAAAACAAAAAAATCAAATGTTATGACAGGTGATTTTTTTCTAGGCATTTCCATGGTTAAAGAAAAATACACTGTAAAACATAAAAATATGCTGGTATTGGATTCACAAATGATTTAGTTCTTAAACAGATAATAATGACTTTCATACATATTTACGCTATGAAATATGGATTGTTGGAAATATTTAAAGATGAGAAAACCTAATACAATAAATAATTCATATAATTTATTTAAGCTCATAGAGGCTTTTAGTAAATTATACCTAGGCACTGTGAACGAGAATTATAATTATATCGATGTTTCTTAAAGAGAGATATTTTGCTTCGGAAACCTAATGCAGTTTGCAGGTGGAAAAATCGAACTATAAACCGCATTACGTTGAATAGTAGCTACAAATCATAAAGTATAAGAATTCTAATAACAAAAGAACGAAATATACAATATTAGAAGTAGTGGAAATCATTACCATACTCTGGATACAATTTATAAAAGAAATTAAAATTATATATACTTATGAAAACCTTATTGAATAATCGTCTCTTGAAAAAATATACGAAATTGTTTCAATGATGTAATGTATTTCATACATTAATCAACTATTGTAATAAAATCTGATATATTTTTTATATACATGTTAATATATTTACTATTTACTCTCATTTTGGAATATACTATATATATATATACAAATTAATGAAAACAAATTTATGTTTAAATAATAAACTACTTAACGGAGCCTTTCTTCTTTTTGGAAAGCCTCACTGACTTCCTGGAGGGTTTGCTGAAATCAATTCGGAACATCAGTAATGCATCGACGGATCGAAAATTATTACTCACTCATCGTCTGAAGATGTTTCGGAAACTATGCTCTTCGTCCGTCGCGAACTCGTGCTATCCTCCAAATTACTGTAATTCTGCACGAAAGAAAAATAAAACATAATGTAAGTAACACTATTAATATAGGTTCAGTGCACTCACATATTCAGATGGCTCCAAGATCGTGTACAATATCGTCTCTTCAGAGTCCTCCAACGAGATGGATTGCACGTTTCCACGCTGCTTCTTCCTCTTCACAGACACACACTCGTTAGTTTTGTCAATTTCCTTGGATTTTGATGATCTTGCATTTTGTTTTATACTTTTCTTCGAACCAGCCGAAACCTTACTTGTCTTCTGCCCTTGATTCTCTTTAGATTGTGCTTTCCTATAGAAATCAATAATAATTTAATAAATGCAATTATTAAAGATATGAGAAAGATTCAACAACTTACTCTCCATTGACCCTTGAAACTGATACATCTTTATTGATCCTTAATGATCGCCTCGTCTGCAAAACAATCGAATTAAACGTCAACTTACAAATACTTATTGCATTCCCAATTCTACCTTTTTATTCATTTCTTCAGGAGGTGTTTCAAGTCGTTTAGGTTTCTTTCGTATTCGCCTAGAGTTTTTGCCATTTTGTCGCTTGTTATTAACATTCTGGCTGTCTTCTTTTTCCGTTGCGGAATCTTCTAGAACCGAAGAACTACCATTGATTTTTACTGGATCCTTAGTTGCACCTTCCGCATCGCTGCTGGATCCGTCTGTATCACTGATAACAGACTTATCCTCCGGAGAAATGTTGCTTCTCTCTTTATTTTCCGCCCGATTTTTTCTAATTTTTTTCTGCTTCGCACTGTCGCTGCTCTCGATATCAGAATTACTTTCTTGATTAGTTTTCTTCACCGTGATGTTTTGCAGCACCACCAGCTTTTTGCACATCGAATTTCCAGGTACAACAAATGCCGATGATTGTGTATTATCATCACTTGATTCCACTCTGCTGCGCTTAGCCTTACTACCTTCTACAGTTTCCTGATCGCTCGACACTTCTTCGATATTCGTTTTTTCATTTGCTTTCTTGGCTTCGAGACTAATTTGATCTTCTCCGACGGTTTCTTCGGTTAACTCGGCAATAGTCGACATTCCATGGGACGCATTCAGATATTCAATCAAATATGATAAATGCTTTTTCAACTTTTGAATTAATGTTTTGTCTGTTATTTCCTCTATGATGATTTCTAGCCTCTGCTTGATTTCGTTTAAAACTATTTTGTCATCCGTGGGTAATTGCAGAACCATTAACATTTTGATCCACACCCCTGAACAATTGTCGTTCGGATATTTTACGAGTTTGGTGCACAGTTCCAAATATAAATCTTGATGGGCATTCACCAATGTCTGTAAAAAGTTAAAAAAATATATGTAAAAGAACTTCACTGTAAATTTGGGTGAACTTACATCTTTCCCAGCGTTGTTCGTTAAACCGGCCAGGAAATGTATGGTACTATCTAAATCGATTTCGGAGAGCGGATTGGTTTTCGGAGCGTTCACGATCATATTCAAAATTGGAAAAACAGCTTTGGCAATGACATCAACGGCGTTCGTGTATTTGCTTGCAAAGTAAAGCAGACCAGAGATGAGCATCTGCTGCAGTTTTGGGTTGCTCTTCACCATCATCGGATTCAAGTATTTCAAGATGACACGCGAAATGAGACTCGGTGTAACCAGCGCCCCGGCCATCAAGAGTCGAGCCACGGCATTCACAGCGACTTCGCTCAAAACAACGTTTTCATCGTCCATTATCTCTATAATGATATTCATGACCTCCTCTGAGGAGTAATCCTCCATGTCCAAATTTTCGAAATTAAATTCGCCTTGATTATAGAGCCGACGGACATTTCTTTTTTGTAACGTCGTATCCGACCCATTGCCAAGTAAACTGGTACCGTACAAGACAACGAGATCGGAAATAGCCCCCATTGAGGCGCTCAATATTTCCAGATCATAGTTGGACATGTAATGGAACATTACTATTGGCGTTGCTATCATTTTGATGTTATCGAAAGCGTAATCCTTGTCAAGTAGTGAGAGCAAACAGTTGCATTTGAATACACGTAAACACACCTCGTCAGTCGGGTCTTCCATCAAAGGGTGAAGTACCTCTTTAATACAAGCATGTAAATTATCGTCCATCTTCGTCGCTATCTGCAATGTCACTATCAAAATGTCCAAGTATTGGGTGACGGTCTTCAAGTCGTCTTGCAGTTTCTTCACCTTCACTTTTTTCTTGACCACAGTTGGAACATTCTCTATATCCGCCACCTCCTTACTTAACCTCTTGATTTCTTCGTGCTTCTCCACCGCAAGCTGGAAGTTCTCTTCATTCTTCGCTTCTTCACGCTCCTCTATCAGTACGTCCAATTTTAATTTCAACCTAGCCAACTGGAAAATAAACCAACAATTAAATCAAAATAAACCACTAAAAGAAAGCTAGTTTACATTAAAATTGTTGTCAAGGCTGTTTTTTGGCTGCTCATCTGGAACCATTTCCTCCTCCTCTATAAAAGGTTCCCGAATATCAGAGATTAATGTGCATATCTCCATGGAAAATTCTTGAGTAGTGTTCGTTAATTTACTCAAAATATTAATTACAGTATATAAAGTTTTCATGTGTAATTTATTGTGTTGCAATATTTTTAATATCAACATATGCAGGGCCTTCCTCCCGACCTAAAAAATAATAATTAAAATCAATCCAATAACAACTTTAAACTATAAATAATTACTTCATCTGCAAGATCTTTCTCTCCCGCCATAACCATTAAAATGTTCAGCTTATACTGGAATTCAAGCATTTGCCAGTCATCCATTTTCTTGTTCTTCAGTTCATCCAAACTATGTGCAATAAATCTAAATCATATATGTATATTAGTAATCTGTATTTTGGCTTTAATAATTGCTTTTTTTATATTACTTGTCAATGTAATTGCAGAAATGCAAAAGTTCCGGTTGCAAATCATCCAAATAATCCTCCAACTCGTTATTCCTCAAATGTGTGATAAGCGTGTTCCAATACGCCACAAC
The DNA here is from genome assembly GCA_018845635.1 of Nicrophorus orbicollis. NCBI lineage: Eukaryota > Metazoa > Arthropoda > Insecta > Coleoptera > Silphidae > Nicrophorus > Nicrophorus orbicollis. The sequence goes on from JAFMTC010000590.1 coordinate 103,617, forward strand.
TTCCATTGATAATTTTTCATATGGAATCAATTTATTTTCGCCTAAATGTAGACCAGCGATTATATCACTTATTGGAAATGAACTACAAATTAAACTTATTTAATATCTTAAAAGTATAATCAAATAAATAGCTCTTACGTAAAATAAATCTCCAAAATATTCTTGGTCAGTGTGTCAACTGTATTGATATCGGAATCATCGCCATCCAGTTTAATGGATTTAAGAAATTTAAGTATATCGTTCTTATATTCGCCCAACCATTTAGGAATGAGTACATCATGAAAACACTTTTTAACAATCTTATTATCTTCATTGAACAGTTTTTGCAGAACTTTCTGACGGTCCTGGATCCGAAAGTAAATTGGATTTATATGAGCGCACTTGAGGGTAGCTTCGCTCCTCACAAAATGATTTTGATCATACAGACACTTTACAATTTTTGGTATTGTCACAGCAGTTACTGCAATAGTTTTTACAGAGGCAGAGCGTACAGCCACATTCTGATCAGCTAAACAATTGATGTATGCCTTAATTACGGGACAGTCATTGTTCAGAGGGTCTTGTAAGCGCAGCAGACATGTTATTGCTTGCAATCTGATACTCGGGAGTCGATCCTTAAACACAAAACATTATAAAAACTATTCAACAGTAATATTTGCACAATATTTACATTGATTGTTTCCAGCATAGAATTTTGAATTGCAATATACAAATCGTCATCTAATTGTGCATTCTCTCCCAAGTGTTTCAGGACCAGATTTATGAATTGACAAGAGTAATACCTCAGACTTTCTTGAGCTAAGTCAGTATACTAAAATAGATTGATTATGTATTCATTACAAATAATTTGTTGTCCAAGTAAACTTACTTTTAATGCTTGCATTATGATTTTACATATGAAATCGGGAGTCTCAAAATCTTCATCAATGGAATCATTTTCAGCCTGCTTCATCAGATTGGCTGTGAACTGAGCACCAAAATCCAAACTCTTCAGAAATGATTTCCCCGATTTTACAATGGGATATTGAAATATGATCTCTAAGCATCGCACGAAGCCTTTGAAGAATTCGTCGAATGGATACTATTTTTCAAAAAATAACATAATTTAGATACAAAATTCGTTATTATGTTTAGGTTATGTTCACCTGGTTGTAAACGTTGATCAATCTCTGTATAAGTCTTGGATGATTAGCGAGCGAGTTTTCTGCAGTCTGGAATATATCGTACAATTGTTTTTCGGCCATATTTTCACTGGGTCTCACTTCAATTAATAATTATAAATAAATACAATGTATAATAAAAAAAAACTATAAATTCAAACATCGCTCCGACGCCAAAATAGACGCGAAACTTCACAAAAGTACTGCCACCATAGGGATAATTACACATATAATATTGGATCAATCTGTTAGGGATGAAATCTATTGCACGAGGGGTAAAAATCCAAACGGATTTGCTAATAGTAATATGAAGATGTGATTTCCTATAGGAAGAGAAATAAATTCTAGATAGACTGAAGAATACAAATGGACGAGATGTTATTCAAAATAGACTATTTTTATACACCGTTAAATTGTAACGGACAAAATGCTGAAAAAAATAGTTTTCTACATAGTATAAATTATTTTAGATAATATCGTTAGTAATAATATATTTAGAATATTTTAGAACATCAACAAATATAAATTCAAATTAATTGTACGACAAATGAAGAACATTCAAATTTGTGTGTTTACCAACGTTTACTTTAATCATGTCACTTTCGTTACATCCTGATTTCCTTTGTTTAACAAATTGTCTTAATTAGAATTGTTTTCTTTAAAATGACTATATTATATTAGATTTATTTCTGCACAATTCATAATACTGCTTTACTGTCTAATATAAGGACAAACAATTTAAATGAGAATGAATGCGTTTTAACAAAAATGTACAAAAACATATAAATTAAGAGTAAAATGGATAAAATTAGACATCGTTTTCTTCTTCGTCGTGGGGAAGCAACGTGAACCGAGGCGGATGCTTCCAAATAGCGCTGGAATTGCGCCTGAGCCTGTCCGGTTCAATATTCTGGAAAATCTTGCTCAGATCCGGAGTCTTCGGTTTCAGACTGAACAATGTGTTTTGCAATTTGCCGCTGACAAATGTTGCAATTCTGTTGGCGAGTCGCATGTGCTCGGACTTCAGCCATTCCGGTTTCTCTGTAGTAGGCTGTTGCTCCCTTTCTTCCTGATCGCTATCCGAATCGTAACAATCGAATGTGGGGAGGAGTGGGGCCTTCATGGTCATGTATATGGGAACCTTTTGCCGCTGCTTTAACTCGTCCAGCTTCTTCTTCTCCTGTTTCTGCTTTAGCAAGAGACGCTTCTTTTCGTTCTCTTCACGCAACTTCTGGAGTTTCTCATACTTCTCTGACGCAGCAAGTTTTTGCTTCTCCTCCTTGGCTTTCTGAGCCTCGAAAACCTTCTGCTTTTCCTTCTCTAGTTCCTCTCGGTGCAGTTTCGCCTTGTTCTCCTTCTCCTCCCTCTTCCGCTTTTTCTCCTCGGTCATGGCCAAAAGCATGGCTTCTTTCTTTTTAGCCGCCTCCATCTCCTTTTCCCTTCTGCGCATTTCCCGCTCCTTGTACTCCTGCTTGGAGGCCTTCATGGCACTCAACGTTTTGGAGGCTGACCCAGGATCGTATCCTTTGCTCATTGATGGTAAAACCCTGTTGTTTGTCGGGGTCATCATCTTGCTATGCATCTTCTCGCCATCGCTCTGGAAACGTTTCTTCAACTTAGACGTGCTCTTTGCGTAATTCTCGAAGGCCTCCACCCGTTTCTTGACAGGACTATTCTCGTACGGGCTGAAGATCTCTTTTTCGGCTTTCTTCTTGGATTTTATTGTCTTCGGTTCAATGGATTGAAGACTTGGTTTTGCGTTAATTTTATCGATGACGACGGTCTCGTTCATCGTAGGTTCTATTATCTTAGTCCCATTCAACGCGCACTGATCATCATCGTTATGCTTGCTCGGCTGTACCGACTCGATATTATCCTGTAAGACGGGCTTCTCTATAATCCGAGTTTCGTTTACTGCAGCGAGAACGACAGTTTCATTAGTAATTCCTTTCGTCTTGTCCAACTGTAGATTTGTTTTCTTATTATTCGTGAAAAGAGAGTCCATAGAATCGTTATTAGTATTATTCATAATAGTATTATGGAACATTGGGTTTTTGGCCACGTCAATCATTTTCATTTCTGTTCCATTTCGTTCGATTACTATAGTTTCATTGGCGGATTTTAATGGATTTTCAATAATCCTTGTTTCATTGACTGATTGCAATGCATTTTCAATAATCCTTGTTTCATTGACGGATTGCAAAGGAGTATCAATGGTTCTTGTTTCATTGACCGATTGCAATGGAGATTCAATGACCCTAGTTTCATTTCCTGATTGCTTTTTAGTGTCAACGATCCTCGTCTCATTAACTCCGTTGGAAATCGAGACTTTACTAGGCACCGGTAAATCTTCACATTGGTCCTCAGGTTCGCCTACAGCATCTTCATACATTGACGGATGTTCTGAAACCGCAGTCACATCCTCGCAAACCCAATTACCCACGCTGCTCTTGCGTGGGCTCTTAGCACATTCGGAACTTTCGATTTTATCCCTCGACTGCCGTTCAACTGATTTCGATTTTTTGTGACTCGATCGCTTTCGCTCCTTCTCTGTTTTACTCTTTTCCAAATCTTTACTCTCGCTGACTTTCTTCGCCTTCTTTGGAATTTTAGCCTTTCTCTGCACTATTTCATCTTCCTCTACATTAGGATCATCCTCCAATATAGGTGCATCATTAGCAATCGTTTTTTTCTTGGTTCTACCTCTTTTCTTAGGACCTGCCTCAATCACTTCTTCTTCATCCTCAGCAGTAGCTATACCACTATTTTTTTTATTCTTACTTTGCTTTGTCGATGGCTCAACCACCTCTTCAGCTGGTGAAAATATTTTCTCAGATTCTGCATCGCTTGCAACTTCATTATTAACATCATTTACATCAGGGATATTTCTTCCAGCAATTGGCAAGTCTTCGATGTCTTCTTCATCTGTATCCAGATTGATTACAGTATTTACTTGTGAAATTAAGACCACATCAGAACAACGTTCTGATTTGAAAACTGTCACTGTATCTTCAATGTTCTTAGTTTTAAATTGAGTGGATGGCCTCTCTGCTTTTATAACAGTTTCCTTCTTTTTCCTGCCCCTTTTCTGTGGAGGTTCTTTTGGTGGTGGCATTTGATTTTCATCAACATCTTCATCAATTTTTTCCTTTTTCACTACTGTAGGCCTTCTCATTTTGGCATTGAGTGGCTCTGTAGTAACGATTTTAATATTCTCTGTAGCTTTATTGAAAGCTTTTCTCCTGGGTCTTCCAACCTTTGGCTCTTCCTGAACAGCATCATTTGCATTAACATTTTCTTTATCTAACAAAAAAAAATAATAGAAAATCATGTAATGCTTCATTCTTAAACTGAAATATTACCTTCAAATTCCTTAAACAAAGACCTATTTGGTTCGACTTTCTTATTGAAGTTATTCAACCTATTGGTGAGAGTTTCTAAATAGTCATAATACAGGTCCTTTTTGCCAAGCTTCAACTGTTGAACTACTGGTGTCATCTCATCCACAAGTTCTCTGAAGCTCTATTAAACACAATTAGAGTAAATAGATAAGTTCATACAAAGTAACTCAATTATACCTTCATCTGTGTTTGAGCAAATATAATTTCCACTTTCTCTGCACTAGCATTTAATAAATTTGTGATCTTGTCGTTTATCTTATTAAAATCCTCCATATTTGTGTTTTCACTAATTTCTGATCCACAACACAAATTTGAAAACGGATAAAAGCCGTTACAGCCGTATAGTGACTTCGCTGCAAACTGCTTTTTTCGAATTCTGACTGCTGCACAGGTTAGCCAACATAAAGAGAACCAATGATTGTCTACAATGAAATGTATTGTGACGTAATGCATCCCTTCCCATGTGGGACAATCACCAAATGGGTGGTAAATATAAGGCTCAAATTGATTAAAAAAAAACCTATTACATAACTGAATGTTTAGATCATCATAAATTGTAAAAGATGCAGAGTTCGAACCACACCAAAGTTGACCATGGTTTTACATCCTTTTAGATAAATTGAATTTAATTCTACTACAATTTGACTTACTTATGACTCGAATTTTGATAGAAATAATCCAATGGAAACAATCATGATTAAAATATATATTTAGTATATTCGTTTGTAACAATAAAATAGATTATTAAAATAATTTGGGATCCTATTGGGAATTGATTTCCGCAAAGCAGAAAATATCGTATAATACTGTACAATAAGAAATAAAAGCGAATTTTCAATTTGCTGAAATAATATGTGGTATAATCAAGTAAAACCTGAAAATCAACTCTACAGTGGATCCCCATCGTTATGATAATCTACTATCACCTGATGAACTCAAATCCGTGAAAAAGCCCTATGATAGTGGATTAGAGATTGGGACGAGTTGAAATGTCTATCAATCATTCGGCCGAAGATTTGATATTTGTCTACTGAACCAAAGATAAATACGTATTTACAATGCATCTAAATTAGGTGTCCACTAGCAGGGCTAGATACAGGACGTGTCAATTGTTGCTTTGGATCCTATGCGAACGTGACCAGGGCTGTTCTCTGGCACTAGCAAAAGCAACGTAAAACAGATTCGTGCCCATGTTGATACCTGCCGCCAGATAGAAGACCATACTCCATTGTCCGAGGTTCTCCTGTAAACACAGTTAAGCGTTATGAGTGTTGCACAGTTCTTATTGTTATAACAAACCTGTCCTTGTATGATCAAACTGGTTACGTATGGCGCAATGAATCCGCACATATTGGCGGCAGCATTCGTGATACCGTACATCGTGCCAGCAAATTTCGGGCTCAGGGCTATGTGGTTCATCTGATTTCCCGCGTAGACGGCTCCCGCAAATGCTCCAGGAATGGCTAGCATCAGCTGCACACCAAGCCTGTCGCATTTCAACCATGCAACACCCAGCAATCCCAACGATGGGATTATGGAACCTGAACAATCACAGTCAAGCATTGAATATATGAACTGATAACTTACTTATGGAATTGAATAATTTGTACGATGTTGAGAGCGATAGGTATCCTTTGCTCAAGAGCCAATCGGCGATTATGCTGGCAAATATTCCCACCACCCAGCTCGTCAGGTATGGTACAGCGGAAAGTAAGGCATTCTACAAAATAATGATATAGCAACCAACGTAGATTTAACTTGATTTTTACCTGTTCTATATCGAAATGTAAAATTTGGGCCATATACTTAGGCATTTCAGTTAATTGGGTATAGAAGGCCCAGGATTGTCCGCACTGTGTCACCAGGATGGCCCACAACGGCAGACAAGTTGCCATCTTCCGCCAAGGGATTGAAGACCTATCATCGTCATCCTAAGAAGCAAATGGATAGAGATATGTGAACAGGGTATCGTGATCATCGTTAAACCTGCGGTCCAATGCTGGCTATGATAAACGTCTGCTCCTGCCTGCAGATTCGCGGATGAACGGACGGTGAATCGTAGATGAAGATTTGCCAGAAAACGAACCAAACCAAACCGAAGATACCGAAAATATAGAACGCCAACGGCCATCCATTGTTCAAAGCGCACAAGTAACCGGACAGAGGCAACGATACGACTGTCCCGAAATTAGCACCTTGAATTGAAGAAGTTTTTTGATTGCTTATATATTTCAAAGATTTCATTGTAACCTGCGTAAACGTAGGCCGCAAATTTACTCCTCTCCAAAGGCGGTATCCATCTGGCAAGCATCGCATGCATAGCTGGAAAGGTGACTCCCTACAAAGTAAATTCCAGTTAATATTGGAAATATTAGGAACAATCAAATATTACCTCTCCCATGCCTTCCAACACCCTGACCAATATGAACAGCGTGAAATTCGTGCGTGCGGCAATGGGACTGAGTAACGTAAAGATTGCAGTTACGAGAACTCCAATACCAAAGATCTTTTTGCCTCCAAACAGCTCAGCAAATCTTCCGCCTGGTAACTGGGTAAGGACGTACCCATAGAAGAACGAGCCAAGCACAATGCCTTGCGTCTTCTCGTCCCAGTCGAACTCCGCAGGCTGTAACAGGCCATCAAATCTTATGCTTCACAGTTCCATGGATACCCTTAAAACTGCACATTTGGTGCTTTTTCTTAGACCATTTACTTGCGCGAAAACCTTCACCGGAATTGTCATATTGGGATATGAACAGTGGTCGTAGGTGTTGTTGATGGCCGGCTCCACGTAGTTGACCATCGCCACAATGGCAACGGACAGGTTCACCCTCATCGCGTAGACATTGGCGAATCCCAGGAACCCAAGTATGCCTAGGATGTGCCTCGATTTCATGCAGTCCTTGGTATCGTCAACTGCGATGCAAAAGAACACCACAAAATATACCAATATCCGACAATTAACATATCATACCGTAGCAACCGAAGATTTCTACAGCATCATGGGTTTCCACGAAATCATTCTTGAACAACTCGCGTTTGATTTTCATCGTTTTTTAAACGGAAAACATACTTTTACAGGGAACCAATGCGCAAATAGTTTAGCGATAACAACTACTATCGCTACCTAATTTACACATTCCCACACGGCAAAAGTATTTTGTTTTGCATATAAATTCTTTATTCACACCAGCAATGTTGCAATTGAAATTATGTTGCATTACACTTTGCATGAATTGTAAACAAACTGAAATCAATCCTTGACTATTCAATGAAAACACTTGATAGTGAGTTCTTCATAAACATTAACCAATTTATTTATATCGAACAAATTGTGCATACCCTCAGGTGGGATGATCCTGGTCAACTCATCCTCATCCTCCTCAACTTCAACATCGTCCTGCTCTTTATCATAGTCAATGGGGCAGGTGTTAATATCACAATCATTATCACTTTGCATTTTTGGACCACTCGATCTACTGTCTAATTTCTATGAAAGAAGTACAAAGGAGAAAAAGCGGGAAGCGGCAAGACAAAGACCCAATTGATGCAACACTAATTGGAATGTAATAAAAGATAACAATGGCAACTGCTGTGTGTCTGAATGACTCATAAGCAAGTAGATGTAATAATATGTTTACACTGGAAACGCGGAAGACTTCGCAGCCCGATACGCCAATACGCTCGAGAGTACTCTTATCGCTCGAGACGTCAAGAGTCAACGGCGATAGCAGCTGCGGAACCCCTTTTCAAAATTATCAGCTGATTTGTTTTGGCAACAGCTTATGACACTTGCTGACAGATCAACAAAGGAACACCCCCACCCGACACAACGATAAGTTGCATGTGGTTGCATACCTCATAGCTTTCCAGATTCAGAACAGAATACCCCCACCCTACTCTTTGATAATAACAAATCATGTAACACTTGCTACCAATGCCAACATAAGTAAATTTATGCATATTACGTTATAACAGTGTTTCCCAACTATACGCATTATACGGTTTGTTGCATGTAGAACTGTTGAAATTCAGATAGATATTTAAAAAAATAACATGAGGAGTACACTCTAATATCATTCTGGTTGCAACTGCAACAGGTTTTAATAAAAAAAAGTAATTAAATACTTATTGATTACAATGAATATTAATTATAATATAACTTTTATTTATTTTGTTTGTATATTATTTTTCGTTGTAAAAGAGAAAGAAATAAATATATTTTGATTATTAAAGTATTTGCAATTTCTTGTGGCGAGGGGTACTCATTATTATAAAACGCATACTAATTTTAAACTAAACTAACTGTAACAGTTAGTAAATCACTATTATTAGAAGTGTTTAATAAAAAAAATCTCCGTAAAAAAAGTAGTCAAATAATTCAACTTCTAAATGTAAATGAGCAAAAATGATAATGCAAACTTTATTTTCAGAAGACTATCCTTTATGAAAGATAAACATGTGATTTTTGTATGCGTATATTTGATTGCACTAAAACTATAAAAAAATGATTAACAGACGAGTACATTTAATGTTACCAAATTCGAAGAAATAACTAAACAGATTTTCAAATAACACTGTATTGTTTTATTGTTACGTGATTATCTGTAAATTACGGCTTCTGTAAATGGCAAACTTAAACA
>JAFMTC010000590.1:118127-178797 GCA_018845635.1 Nicrophorus orbicollis
ATGGATTGTGCAGGTGTTCATTCCTTATCTTATTGAGATAATTTATGCGTGCGACAAGAACATTGCTGCAAAGTGCAGGTGTTCACTCCTTATATGGATTGTCCAGGTGTTCATTCCTTATCTCATTGAGATTATTTTTATCTATGCGTTTGATAAAAGCTGCGAATATTTAAAGATAATGTTTGTTTATCAATTTTGGAAATACGTTTATGATAAACTTTCTAAAAACTATTGGAAATAAACTTTTCAGTACTAATTAATTAAAATATAAACAAATAATTGACTAAGTTAATTCAAATGATAATAAAAGCAACTTTAAAACTTTAATTGGAAGTAAAAGAAAATAAAATTTTGAATAATCGTAATAACAATAAAATGTAAATTGAAAACCAGTAAAATAATCAATTAAATTATATGTAATTCCTTATTTAAAATAAAATTTTGTATATTAAAACCACATAATAGCAATTACATTACACAATTACTTGTGGCGACTCGTAGCGAGTTGCCATGTATTAATGATTCGATGACAGCGTCACCACAGTCCGATACAATTATTTTTATATAAGACTTGATTCTCTTGGAACTGGAATGTTATTTATAATATAACTTTAATTTATTTTTAAAAAAGAAATAAATACATTTTGATTATTAAAGTATTTGCAATTTCTTTTGACTACGGGTACTCAGTATTATAAAAAAAAATAGAAGGGGTTTGCAAATGTCGAAAGATTAGGAAACACTGCGTTATGACATCATAGTATTTAGGCGGGGGGTGATAGCAATAAGAAAATACACACAATTCGGAACTATTTTTAATACACGTGATCTACAAACTGAGCCAATTGCAATGCAAAGATCACCGCTTTATAGGTTTAAAAAATACCACGATTTCTGGTTATTGATATTTATTTGTTACACAAATTAAATTCGCCGTAAATTGTACATGCATCATACTTATATACCTTATTATTTGTATTCATTGAATGGCAATTACTTTAAAAAAAAAGTTATTTACAAGAGAAATACAGAACACATTGTATTATTGAATCTCTTTCTCCAGCTGATATATCTGCATGATTAAGTCATTTTTGCGTTTTAACTTATCCAACTGTTCCTTTTCAGGTTTGGCAATTGCGCCACTATTAATTTTCTCCTCGAGACTCTCAACTTCCCGAAGCCTCTTTTTAAGATTTTTCACTTTCTTCATGGGATCTGATGATTCAGAAATAGATACTGTTACTGCAGGACTGCTCACCTTCTTTATGGGCTGTTCCGTGATCTTCAATTCAGTTATAAGGCTGGTGACTACATCAACTTCTGCAAAAGGCATATTATATTACATTGCTGCTGAATTATTTGAGAATTAGTGGTACTTTTTGCTTTGACTTTTGACTTCTTGGTTTTTGGTGTCTTCACAGGTTTATCCTCAATGTAATAACCGGGGATGGATTTGTGTGCAGTGAATCCTGGAATCTTTGACTCTCTGGGGGTCACTTGTCGGTTCATGAATTTCTTGCCTTTGCTTTCATATAGTGGCACCTCCTCCTGCGGCACGTATCCTTCCTTGACCCTCCTTGGTTTCCTCCAGGTACCATCAGGTCTTTGGGAAGCTGGGATGAAGGATTCACCTATGAAAATATAATCGTATTATGCCGTAATGCAACGTTATACTGGAGCAACTCAACCGTTCGCCAATGGATCAGAATCTCGCAAAACTGTATTGGATTGCATTATTAATATATATGCAAATATATAAAGCACAACACTTGGCGATTATTTACGAAGCGTAACAAAACAATGTGAACGATTTACTTTGGTAACATTGGAGCTTTCACTTTTTTTATGCTTATGCAATACATCATGCTTGGCTGTTGTACAGTGTGCCTTTATAATACATAACCTAGTTGTTGCAGAATAATTTAATCTAATAATTATTTAATTATAATGAATATTATCAGGAGAGTGCTGTCTTTGGAACACAGTAATGTGTTCAATGTTATTCAGAGATCCGTCGCCTACAAAAGCGCAATTTCTTTGGACAATATATATCCAGGCAGTAATTTGAAGTTAACATCACCTACGAAGGTATAATGAACAGCCCTTGAAATATTTCTACTAGATCTAATGATTTATTTTAGCCTGAAACAAACTTATCAAGTAAGTTTTCTGGTTTCATACCTGTGAATCAATTGGAAATCACATACTCACGAAGCACAGGTCCAGGTGGACAAAATGTCAATAAAATTAATACAAAAGTTGATATGAGGTTCCACCTGGACACTGCCGAATGGTTAGATGCAGATATTAGGAGTAAATTAGCTGAGAAGGTTCGTTCATACTGTATACTTTGTTAATTATTGTAACCTAAATTATTGCATTCACAGCATAAAACCAAATTGACTAAGGAAGGATACATGATATTCCGATCAGACCTTACACGTTCGCAACAAATGAACTTGGCCGATTGTCTGAACAAATTGCGAATGTGCATCGTCGACGCCACGCAAGAAGCTGCTGCGCCTTCGGAGGATACCGTGGAGAGGATACGAAGACGGTACTGAGTTGCATTCATTTCACTTAATTTAAATTTATTTAAAACCATTTATTTTTTTAGTCAAGAGAAAGCCGTACGGGAGAGGCTGATACAGAAGAGGCTACGATCACAGACCAAAGCTGACAGGAAAGCGCCGAGTGCTGAAGACTTCTAAACTAGTAGTAGTACTCATTAATCCAACAAATAATAAGTTACTGAATTTGTTCAATAAATTAATGCTTAGATTATTTTAGTGTTTGCATTTATTCTCTTTCCGACTCGATTTTGCAAGACAGACGTCGCCATCGAAATCTGATAATCTTAAGAATAGAGTAACAAGATGAGGAGGCCGCGTTCATTCGATCGACGCGCAAAATTATCAACTATCTCGACTACACGCTATTTCTCGTAGATACAATTATAATAATAAAATTTCATTTGACTAAGAACGTTAGAAAACAAAACGATACACTTAACAGAAGAAAAAAGGAAATAATAATAATAATAGAAGAAAATAATGTAATTTACATGAAATAATAAATTTAAATTATCAAATCGCTAATTATTTATATATAAATCTATCTAGTCAAAATTGAAAAACAAATATACTGCTCGTATCTAAAACAAATAATTCATTTGTACATATTATATGAATAGAAGAGAGAATTGGTGCAGCTCTAACAATCTCACCAGTGGAGAAGGAAATCAATCATTTTAAATATTTAGTTATGGGGTGGGAAGGGGAGGTTCTGAAGAGTTCTTAAACGTGGTATATCTGTTGCTTAAAATTGTCAACTGGATATTTTAATCCCTATCTCTTCGTCTATCATTGCCGGATCCGGAGTGCCTGGAATGAGAACGGCGATCCCTGCTGCGGGACCTGGACCTATAGCTTCTACTCCTAAAAAGAAACAATAAAATTAGTAAGATTTTATATATCTTAATTATTATATCATATTTATGAATTAAATGTATTTAACAATTATATAGTAGTTAGTGAAATAAAACTATTTGTTGTTGCAATAAATTTGACTATTAATAAATAATGAGACGTATTGTTAATTTATTTATGTGACTATAATAGAATTCAATAGAACTTTGAATTAAAAACGCAAAATAAAGAATATTTAAGGCAAATTGTTTATGATAAAAGTTTAACTTATCAAAACTGTCATGTGTCTACGTTCGATAATACGTACATTAATTACTAAACCGTCAGTTATATACAGTTTAGTGTATAGAAGATTCGAAAATGATGAAAATAATAAATAAGTATTAACCTGCTGCTATCCTTATCCTTGTCCTTATCTCTGCGTTCCCTGGATTTAGACCTATGCCTTTTCGATCTCCTATCCAACTCCCTTCCGCCCACGTACTGTTCCCTATGTCTTTCCCGGTAGCGATCCTCACGATCTCTATCACGATCACCACCCCTGTCTCTGGTAATGTTCCTCTTCTCCTCCTTACGTTTCTCAGATGTCTTCTGCAATAAATATTAGATAGAAACAATTCCATATAATTGATCATTAAAAGAGAACCCTTACCTCAAGTTCAGAAAGTTTCTCACGAATCTTAATAAAACCCAAATGCAATTTGCCTCCAAAATGATCGGCCAATCGTCTGTCGTTGTCGTGGATGCCCAGGTAAGCTGAACACACCTCGCACACCCTCAACTTTTGTTGCTGGTAGCTACTAGCAGGCATTGAATTTCTGTACTCCTGTTCAGCTTCCAACTTCTTCTTTCTTAATTCGTCCACCTAGAAAAAACATTATATAATGAATATTAAAACAGACAATAATTAATATATTTACATGTTTGTTAACTATTTATTAACTAGTATGCATATATCCTTGTTATACTTATAATTTAGTAAAAACTGTAATAATGTATCTCGATATTTATAATGTTACTACACTACTAATTATAACGTTGAAGTTATCATTTAAATAGGTGATTTAAAAGCTTTTTAAACTTAATAACTAACTATGTATGGTTATCTTAACGCCCACCAGTCATGTTTTATGGAATACATCAGTCTGTTCTGTTTACATTATAAAGATTCATCAATAACAATTGGCGAAGACCGCCAATATAAGAAATTATTGTAGAAAGTACATTATTTTGCAAATGTTGTAGAAATTCTATAATATCATAAAGTTTGGCAAACACTGGTTTAAATTACAATAAACAACCAGCATTTCCACAATGGTTACAGTTTTAAAATATTGAACTTACCTCTTCCATCAACTTCATACTCTCTTCGACAAAACCTTCCTCTCCCAATTGTTCGGCTTTGGCCAATTTCTGACCAATTTGCTCGGCCAATTCGTGGACGCTGTTCGCCTTGACCGCCACCTCAGCGCTGAGCTCCTCCTGGGTCTCAGCCAATCGCTGCTTAGCGGATTCGGTGCGTCGATCACAATCACCAATGAAGGCTTGCAAATGTTCCATGGCCTGAAGAAGGATGTACATTTAATTCGTTCAACAAATAGTCCGAATAATACTTACGTCCAAATCGTAGAAGTAATCCTTGGATTGCTGGGCTTTCTCAAAGTCAGCCCTCAGGGCGAGGTCGTGAATCTTGGGGCATTCTCCGAGGTCCATGCGCTGTCAAAAGCGACACAATAACAAGAGAAAAGAAAATGAATACAAATAAAAGCGTATATTAACCAGGAGGTTATTTTTATTCTTCCGCATTATTTTCTTCTTCGTTCGTTACTTTTCTTTTGACGTAATAGTTACCAATGCACACAAACGAAATGCAGTTGAAGTAAATAATGAAAGAATAAATTAAATTAAATAATAAGTAAATAAAATCGACTTACAATATGATAGAGGGTGGACAACGAAATGATCAAATGAAATAATTTTATATAACATAGAAAACAAATATATATATAATTACGATTTAAAAACATTTAGAGATATTACGATACTGGATAAAACGCACCAAAAGTCCATAATTGTTCATCGCAGATTGGGGGGATTTTTGTTTTGATTAGGAAAAAATATCGATTAAGTAAATGATGCTGGTACTCACGACTCACGTTTGATCAATTATTTTTGCGCTAAATTGTTCATCAACCCAGAGAAAACAACAAGATAGAAACAAGACTTTTCACTTTCTTCGTTTTATGGACGCAACACAACATCAATGAGATTCGTGCAACAAATTTAGTCTTCCTTTTCTTTCTGCTTTTTACTTACCAACAAACGTCAACTACTAAATTCCGCCGTTAATTTCTTTGAATAATCTTTCATTTATTTTTTGTTCTACCATACCTTAGCAATGCCGCAAAGTACAAATGATTTATTGAATGAACAACTAAACCGGTTTTCGACTTTCCAAAAGTAATATAGAAATAATTGTTCTTACATTATATTTTTGCCCAAAGAAAATCTGAGAAATAGAGTGCGTGTTTTCTCTCTCTCTTGAGTGTGTGGCATGTATAATGTGGTGTGTGTGTGTATGTGTGAGTGCACCAACGAAAATTCCAACAACAAAAATTATAATTGACAACTATTGATCATAAATTCACAATGCGTTCAATAAACAAATGTACTTGTTTAGTTGTACAGTAAGTATTACGGAATAATATAGACTTTTCTTTAAACCTAATTAATATATATATGTATAGAATTTGATTCATTTGGTTCATACGTACGTCTCAAGTACTTACATAATAAAACTAACACCTATTTCCTCATCATATAATAGTTAATTGACGTTTCTGAAAATACAGTGCTAACATTAGTACTTCACAGGATTGCCCTTTAAATACTCAATCTAGTAACGTTTTCAAAATCAAAACAAGAAATTAACAAACAAAATGAACAGTGATTGAATCAGAATCTGCCAGAAAAAGTTACAGAGAGCACTAATGGAAGACTTTCAATATATTTTTTTTTGAAGTAGCAACGTCGGGTTATACACATTTCATGCCAATCCAACATAAAAAATTTGGATGAACACAAAACTCAAACGAAACAATAAAATGTAAAGTAAAGAAAATAAATCACTGAATGTGCGAGAAATGAAAACATTTGTGGGTCATTCAAATACCACCAATCGCACCAATTCAGATCCACTGCATTGGTACCATTGATGCTGTATTCCTTCCTCCCTTAGGTCACAAAGTATTTCAATGCAGATAATTCACGGATGTCGCACAAACTTACCGTGGAAGTTAAAATTTCGTGGGGGCAGCATCCCAGCAAGAAGGATTTGCAAACTTTAGGATCGTTGAATTTCACCTGAAACTTATTGTTCTCACCTGCGGTGATAACAAACGGAAGAGGAAAATCGATTACGTTAAAACATTTGATTGATCGAGTGTGCTGGCAAATGCAACATCTATATTGATGCGGCAAAGGGGGGCGAGGATACGGTGGATGGCGCAGGAAACAGCTATTTTTTGCTTACCGTTTCTTCCGGTGCCCATCAACTGGTCCAACATTGCTCTCATCTGATCGTGGGCCGTCATTTTTGCGATCTTGCAAGTCAAGTCTGTGCACAAGAAGACCCAATAGCCAGACTGCAGTATTCAATTAAACGCGTCTTGCTCCTTCATTAAACTGCATTCAACAGAAATGCAATATGGCAGACAGACAGACGTGAATCAGAACAACCAACAGAACAGCACAACTTGCAGAATCAACCAGTTACCAACATAAACGTTTAAATCAATAACTTACTGCAATGCATCAGCGACCCCTTGGAGCCAATCAAATTGCTAACAACTGATTTTCTTCATATGCATATATTATCAACAAACTAAATAAAATATGTATAATTCTTGGGTAGATAATTTTATTTATTTATTTGAGCAATACATTCTAAATATTTTAATGGCTATTTCCTTCGTAACTGTATACTAAATGATATCTACACACGTTATATATTATTTAGTAAAAATTTGACCAAAGCTGCAAATTTTATGAAATACAGATAAACTATATTTTTTGCTAATCCTATTCGGAATTACAAATGGTCAATGGCCCTTTGTAGCATTTCTTAGCATTTTTCAAATTTTGTTATGATTTATTTGGTGATATATTATTCAATAAATATGATTTGGCTTTATTGCACACTTATAAATCAATGTCATTTGAAATAGGAATTTAATATTATATATGCTTCAACCGTGCGTTTGATCATCTTCAACGAAATCTCTGGCTACGTCCTTGCTAACGCATTCGACGTGGCTGACCTTATTCCTAAACTTAACGCCGTAATATTTGTTGGCATGTTCCAACAGTTCTGGCCTGAATGTGGTCGTAATGAACTGCGCCTCTCCCGTCAATTCGTGGATCATATTGGCAACGGCCTTCCTGTGCTGCGCGTCCAAAGCTTGATCTATCTCATCGAAGAGGTAGAACGGTGCAGGATCGCATTTCTGAATGGCAAAGATCAAAGCTAATGCGACGAGTGACTTCTGTCCACCGGAAAGCTGATTCATTTCCCTCATTTCCGCGTCAGAATCGGTGAAGGACACCTTTATTCCTATCCCAGTGAAAACATCGGCATTCGTGTCCTCCGGTCCGATTTCCCTGCCTTCATCATTATCAACAGTCTTTAAAATTAACTTACCCTTACCTGCAGGTACTAACTTCTTGAATACTTGCGTAAAGTATTTAGAGATCTGCTTGAAAGTAAATTGGATCGCTTCCATTTTCCTGGTTTCCAGCATAGCCAACAGTTCTTTAATTTTCTCATCACCTCTGTCCAGTTCCTCCTTGCGTTTCTGCAACTTCTCTTTCTGATCGGAGAAACTCATGAACTGGTCTAAAGCCTTCTTATTAACATGACTGAACTTCTTCAAATGGTTGTTAGTCTTCTCCAGCTCTCTGAATAACGCCCTCGATGACATTTTGTGGTACTGCGTGTAAAGATCTTGAGATGGAATCGCTCCCAATTGGTTAATCTTCTCGACGCATTCAGCGACTTTCTGCTCTAACAAATTCTGCTTATTGGCATACTTCTCCAAATGCTTCGCATCCTCATCAATCCTATCCTGTGCGTCTTTCTCGATTTTCTTGAGCTTGTCCAATTCCGAATCCTCGTGCTTCATTTTCTTGGTGAGATCCTTGATTTTCACATCGATTGATATTAAATCGTTGTTGGATTTCTCCAACTTTCTATCGGTCTCCTCCAAGTCAGCTTTAGAGTTTTGCAGTTGCCGCTTGCGATCCTCCAGCGATATTTCTTGAAGAGCGTGCAGAACTTCATCACGTCTCCGGATCAAATTATTTGTTAGCAAATTATCCAACTTGTTCTTCTCCGCCTCTAATTTCATGCGCATCGAGAAGGCCTCCTTGTTTTCGCGCTGCAGACGTTGAATATCATCGTTCAATGAATCAACTTGCGCTTGATCGGCAACAGACAACTGGGATAAAAGTTCTTGATGTAACTCGGATTCAAGACCTTCCTTGGTTGTCTGCATAGCTTCTAAATTGGACTTGCATTGCGCCAAGGAACGTTCCTTCGGTGTACGGAACCGCTCGATACTGGCCAGTTCCTCCTTCATCAACCGCAAATCCCCTTTAACTTTGTCGAAAATCGCCCTTAAAAGAAAACACCAATTATTACTATGAATGATGTACGAACATTATTCACTTGGCCTTCGACGTTTTGGTCTCCGTCTTTTGCATTTCGCTGACGACATTGTTGATGCTCGTTTCTGTGATGGACAGATCATCTCTGAGTGATTGCAGTTCATCCTCGCACTGCTTAATTTGATCTATCAGCTCGGTGCGAGCTTTCTGCATTTCCAGACGGGATCGTGACGGGTTGAAATAACCACCGGAGATCGAACCGTTCGAGGAGACTTGATCTCCCTCTAAAGTGACGCAATCCAAACCGGTGGTCCTCGCCAATTTTGTGGCAACATCCAAGTTGCGGCAAATCAGGGTTTTCCCGAAGAGAAACCGCAAAGCCTTATCGTATTTCTCGTCGTACAATAATTTTGATACCATTGGTATAGCGTCAGCATCTTGGGGGTAATCTTTCATTTTGGTATTCAACCTATTCAGCGGCATGAATGTGACTTCACCGGGCAACTTCTGCCTATTCATCTCTTTAAGAATCTGGGTTCCGATCCGATCGGATTCAATAACGTGATGGAACAGACGGTTCCCGGCTGTGACTTCAACGGCCGTGTAAATTGATTGATCGCAATTGAAATTCTCAATTACCGGTCCGTAATATGACCGGGCTATCTCTGCGTCATCTCCTCCGCTTCTTATGAACGTCTCCAATACTTTCCTAACGGAATCTCTACCGTTTAAGATCGCTTTTCCCGCCATAGCTCTCAACGATTGATCGGCCCTCTCCAGCTCGTCCTTCAGAGATGCCCTATTCTGCTGTACATTATTTTCTTTGCGCCAAAGTTCACTAAAAACAATCAAATAACACCTAGAAAATATAATATACTTAACTAAACCGTTTACTTTCTCGTTGTTTGATATTGATCCTTGTTTTTCCGCAACTCATAGCAAGCTTTGTTATGTTCATCGATGCAAATCCGTTGCCGTTCCATCTCTTGCGTCTGCTCTTCAATCCTCTTATTAAGTTCAATCTGTTTGGCTGCGTCGCGTTTCAAGTCTTCAGTTAACTTATCTCTGTGGTCGCGTTTATCTTTCAGCTGCTTATTCAATGATCTAAACCAAACTATTATGATTTACAGTAGAAAGATGCACGTAAATTACGTACTTTAATTCGTTTTGTATCCAACGATCACGATCATCTTTAGATGTAAATTGACTGCCTCTGCCTTGCTTTGCATACAACTCCTTGCGTTTCTGTTCCTTCAAACTCAGCTCCCTGGTGCATTCTTCCTCTTTTTTTTTCATCGCCTCGTATTGGGGCTTCACCTTTTCCAGTTCAGCCTCCTTCTCCTTAATATTATTTTCCAAGCGTATCAACTCGTGTTCTGCGCGCTCCTTGGATTTATTATCACCTTGAACTTCCTCTGAAAGATCTTTTATAGTCAAATCTAATTTAGCTTTATCTTTGATTAAGTATTGGTTATCTGTGTTCATGATGTCGCGTTCATCTTTAACCGAAATGAGCGCTTTTTTGGTTTCTTTTAATTTGCGAGAGATAGTTTTAATCTGATCTTGTGCTTTTTTCAAATTTCCCGCAAGCTTTTCCTGCTCAGAACCAGATTCCTCTCTCTGTCTCTCCAACTACAAGTAAAGGATATTTTAAGTACTTTTGCAGAATTAATGAAAATCCTACATACAGATGACAATTTATGCTTATTTTCATTCAATTCCACTTCATGTATAATGTACTCTAAAGCTCGTCGATTCCTATCGTGAAGTTGATACTGCTTCAACTCTTCTTTCTCCTCTTCCAAAGTGCTCAAACGATCTTCGATTGTACGCAGAAATTCTACAATTTTTTCAACCTTTCCTTCGGTTTCCCGTAAAATCCCCATAGACTCGTCGCGTCTCTCATCGTACACCCTAGTTCCAGCTACTTCGCGCAATAATTTCAAACGATGGGAATCCGGAGACGTCGCCATTTGATTGATCTAAATAATGAAATTAACTCATAACTCTTTAAAAAGTTCAAATAAGACTCACTTTTCCTTGCTTTACTATATAATAAGGATTCGAATTGGAGAACCCTGCAGACTCTAGCAAATTCATTACCTCACTTCTAGGCACAACCTTTTTGTTCAAGAAATACTGATCTTTCTTAGCTCCAATGACTCTTCTCAGAAAAATCTCATCTTGATCAATCTACAAGTATCATTTAAATCTTAGCAGACATTGAGAAGCTATGATAATCTTACTGGCACCCTGTTGTCCGAATTATCGAAAATAATCTCAACATAGGCATGAACAGATCTTGGGCCAGTGCCCTCATGCAGCATGGCTTGCCTCTCTTCTGGGCGCAAATGGGAAAATTCATCGCTGAGCACAAACTGAATGGCTACGACATACATAATTAATGTATGTTCAAGAACTGCTCACTTTACTCACCATAAAAGAAATTACTCTTCCCAGAGCCATTTCTACCTACAACCACGTTATGTCTTTTATCGAACGGCTCAACAACCGTTTGATCTCGATAACTTTTAAAACCCTGTATTATTACCTGAAGAAGTAATTCTTATTATTCGGAAATGCGCAATTCGTTCGATCGTCGCAATTACCTGCTTAATATACATTTTTTTTGTAAAATATGGAAAGGCTTTCAGACGATAGCAAATATGTAATTTAAAAACTCAATTGTAAAATTGCCCTTAGAACTAACGTCACACCCAGAATACAAAGATTTGGATGCTAATCGATAAAATTAAATGATTGCATCTACTTCCAATGTTGCAATCTCTACCCGCACAGATTCTGTGATTAATCTAGTAGTAACATTGTTAAGATTAATGTTAAGGGATGGTCAATACAAAATAATCATTTCGAAATGTACAAAATCTATGTTACGCAACAACATTTTACAACAAAAACTTACAATTGCATAAAACTATATAGTGCTGTAGTTTGATTTTATCGGGTTCAAAGTAGTATTAGGAAGCAATTTACATGAGCAGAACTCAATAATTGCAAGGGATTCTCAAACTTTTAGGGTTGCGGCTGCGATGTACAGAATTTTAACTAGCCCCAGCTGACCTCAAAATCTTCTTAACATAATTGATTAGTGCACGCTAATAACATTTCAATTAATGCGATATTTATTTCCAAATTATATAAAGAAAGGCTGATTTAATTCCGTTTGTGTTTTGGCGCCAAATTTAGGAGTCTGTAATAAACACAATGCTTATGCAACATATTTTGCATGCTATGGCTATGGTTTCTAGGTTACGTTTCCAGTTGCCATGAAACTTGTTTATAAGGGGGCATATCAATATTGATCAATAACATTCTAGTTTATTAGTGGAATCGTGTAAACTAGTGTCTTTAAGATGTCGATTGACGAGTTTGAGGGTACTGAGATGGTTCAAAATGCTGGGAAAAGGCTTTGTATCGCGCTGCAAAGCGAGGACAAATTTGTTCGTAAACTGGCTTTGAAAGAATTCGGACAGTCGCTGAAGCCTATGGACAATAATGAGTTGCACTGCTTATTTAAAGAAGTTCATATATACTTATTAAACACGCTCAGGGATAGATCAGAACCTGTAAGGGAGCAAGCAATCCAAACACTGCAAATTTACATCCTAGAGAAGTTACCTATAAATGATTACTACATTTCCTACTTGTTTCCAATATTCATTGAAAGAATTGGTTCAGTGGAAATTGTTGAAGAGTCTGAGGAAATCCGTCTACAACTATTGCACTTCATTCATGGCATAATTGAGAAGTATTCTGAAGGATCACAGCTGAAAGCATTCCTAAATGATTTAGTAATAATTTTAAAAGAAACTGTCAAAGACAAGTATCCAGCCATAAAGGAAATCAGTTGCAAATGCATTATTTCACTGTCCAAATATTTGCCAAGGGATTTTCACATGCAAGCTGAGAGTTTGGTCAAACCTGTGTTGGGCAATTTCAGCCACCAGAGGTACAAAATAAGAATTGATGCTATACAATGTATGGAAGTGATTGTACTGGCAAGTAGCTGTAAAGCTTTGGAAGAGGTGGCTGGTCCAATGGCAGAGAGACTCTTTGATCAGATACCAGCTGTGAGGAGAACTGTGGCAAGGGTTTCTGCTAGGTGGCTTCTAGAATACAGAGATAGGTACTCTTTCTTTTACAAATTGTTGCCATTGCTACTCACTGGGTAAGAAAACAAAAAATGCATGACAGATTGGATGAAAACTTTCAATTTAAATTAGTTTAAATGATGAAGTTCCAGAAACTAGAGCAGACGCACATTCGTTATGGTTGAAGGTCGGTTTGCAGTATCAACGGGAAAACGAGAAAGATATGAAAGATGAAATGGATTTTCTCACGCAACTGCCGAAGCATTACCCTAAAGATCGTATGATTTTACTATAACATTGGTAGATTATTAATTGATTTTACTTTACAGTGGAAAGACCCAATTTAGGGTGTAGAGTCTTAGTGCAGAGGACAATCGGTAAATTGACTTCGGCCTTAGCTAGAGAATTGTCGAGCTGGCAGGCTGATGTCCGTGTACGATGCAGTCAATTACTTTGTGCTGTGGCTCACCATGCCGAAGATGGTATCACGCAGCATTTGCAAGAATTATTAGTCGCTATGTATGCCACTGCTCGTGACGAAGATGAACGAGTTGTCGTGAATGTATGTAAATTGTATTCAGATGATAATCATTTAATAACGATTTTCTTGTAGATTGTAAGAGCTAGCCAATTGATTGGTACCTTTGTGCCTGTAGATACTTGGAAGAAGTTAATACTACCAGCTATTGAAGATGGTGCCCATTATGGACATCTCACAGTTTTGGCCAACTTGATTCTGGGTGCTCCGCAAGATCTCGTTTGTTTTGAGTTAAGAGAAATTTCTCAATTATTGGTAGATCCCAATGTCTGCCAAAGTAGAAAGGTAATATCATTAAATGACATGTTTAATACAATAAATAAATTGGTTTTATAGGCACGATACCAAAAAGAACTCATTGGTTGTGTTAACGCCATAGAAGATAAATACTCTAATGAATTATCTGGTGATATTGGATCATTCCTGTTCCGCATTATAGTTACAGTGTTCAGTATCAGGGATAAAGAAAACGAAGTATTAGATGAAAGAATGTTCCAAAGATTGAGCGACGTACTGAAGCTGAACAATGTTGACGAATTATGGAAACTGTATTTGGGTGATTTGCTGAAATCGTTGAATGGAGATCCGAAGGGCTGGACAGAAGTGACCGTGGATCGGTGCATTTTAGAAACTATACTTGCATATTCGAGTTAAATAAAAGGAAAGTCATAGTTGAGAATTGTTAATAATGTAGTTTTTAATTTAGATTCAGCTTTCGGGCAGCATTTGGGCGTGATTGGAGCGATTTTGGTGGATGCCTTGGATTTGAGTGTGGAGCCTGAAGCTAGATTAAGGACTTTCATAGCACTCACAGAAGCATTGGACAACAAGGATGTTATCTTTAGAAATGCAGTAAATCTTCAAATGTTCTTAGAGACTCTAATTACAGGTAATTAAAAATAGTATTCTCAGATTATGTAAGTTTTATTGTTTATATTCCAGATGCTATTAAACCATCTCTGGTATGGCATGCAGGACGTACAGCCGAGGCCATGCGGACCATGGCAACATCTTGCCTTTGCACCGCTTTAAGTCCTTCCATCAATGTTGATCTATTTACTAAGGAACTTTTGCAAAGCTTATCACAGCAGATCATACCTTTGCTATTGTCGTTGACTGAAGACGGTGCATATCGCAGCCGGCATTTATCCCTGGAAGCTTTAGTGTTGCTCAAAAACATGATGGTAATTAAAGAAATTTGGAGAATTGACGATCTCATCAAAATATATCCAGGTATTTTATCGTTAATATTAGCAGTTACTTAATGTTTAAATATTATTTTTTTAGAAATATTGAAGCGTTTGGACGATCCAATAAGTGGAGTTCGTATATGTTCAGTTGAATCTATATCCAATCTTCTCGAGGATATACCGGAGGAATTCAAGGGAGCCACTTTCAGATCACACCACGAATTTATAATTGATACGCTGATGATACATTTCGATGATGACGAAGTGGAGTTTCAGGAATTAATTAAGGGTGTGTTCAAAGTTCTGGTTAAATTTTGCCAACAGACTGTTGAGGAGAAGGTGCTCAAACATAAACCACTGATTAGAAATCAGGGTGGGTGCGATGAAATAATCAAGTATATCAAACAGATTGAGTTATAATTTATGCTATTTAGTATATTATAAATAATAAAACACTAACTTAAGTGGTACAAAATACAAAAGACTTGTTTCACTCTTCTTTCTGTGTTAAATTCCTACATCCTGAGACTGCATATTGGAGGATATTCTTTCCCCACTTGTTAAGTAATTGACTATATACTATTTTTGATTTGGTATGCATAATTTTGTACTCACATTCTCATTGACTTTAAGTACAAAGTAAATAAATTGTATATAGACAAGTATCATTGCCTCGCACTGCGCTCTGTCTCTATGAGGCATTCACGTACCAGGATCCTGGCATGGACTATTCCTCTTTTAAGTCTCTCGGCAGAGCTACGACTGCCCGCATATGTTGGCCTCACCTCTCTGCCTAGCTCCTCTATAACCCCCAATAGTTGAGCGTACTTGGATAGGTTTGGATCCTTGTTGGCATCCTTGGCAGCAGGTGGTGTAGGTGTCACAGAACTCTGGGGTTTCTGATTCATTGGTATGGCAGTTACAGTAACATCACTTAACTTTGATTCCATTGCTTGTATATCTACAGCCTCCATCTCTTGATTGAGGAATATTCAGTTTAATTTAAGAAAATACAAATTAACAAAATTAAAGCCTCACCGGTAATACTCTTTGTCTCTTTAAATAATTAAAAAAAATAAACTAAAAAAATAAAAACATCACTATCACACAGTCACTTGTTAATGGTGCTCTTTTTTCACTTTGCTTTGATTAGATTAACTCAATCCGACATGAAGTTGCTTGAACTTAAAACATAAACAAACTTGAGAAAACATAAAATCCCTATAAAATATTATCATCAATATTTTATATTGCAATAATTAATAAATAGTACTTAGCTCAATATTATAATAATTAGTAATAATCTGATCAACAATATATTTAGTGTAAATTCTATTTATACTAGAATATATAAAAAATAGTTCTAATTAGCACACATCTATAGAACTATTAGTTCTTTTAAAATCATCCCATCCAGTGGTAACCAAACAATCATTACATTTGACCAACTGTTTCCCCCTGGCCCCCGCTGACCAAACATTTTTTTCACACAAGAGTGCAAGCAAGTGCATGAGAGTAATCTTGGTTAGTTTCCCATCTAACTTCGTGTCTCATTGGTTTTGCTTATAAACAGCAAAGATAAAAACAGTAAATAAACAATTTTATGTTATTTCAGTTAAAATGAGTGTTGAATTAACAGCGGAAACTGTGCGATTGATATTGAAGAAGACAATAGACGAGCTGCAAACGGCAGATAATGTTGCAAAATTGGAAGAAGCAAAGAGCACAGTGGGCAATGAAATGCTCAAGATGATGCAGCTACTGTTTCCCATAGTTATGCAAATCCAGATTGATTCATTGAAGCAGTTCGGGTATCCTGAGGGAAGAGAGACAACTATTAAATTTGCTCAGGTGCTGAGGGACATGGAACGAGTAGACCCAGAGATTGCGAGGCTGCATAGTCTTATAAAGGCATATTATTTGCCTTCAGTTTCTGTAAATGCTGCCAATGAAAGCACAACTGCTGAAGACAGACTGAATTGAAGATGAAATTTTCAAATATTGACGAAGCTTTAGTCAATACTGAATGAACTGCATCTGAATGCACAGGCTGAAATAATATAGTCATAAAAGATGTATTATTAATTAAATATGTAATTTAATAATGAAAATGTGTAATAAAAGTGATAACAAAATATAATCTATTTCCAAATGAAAAAAAAAACAAGTCTCCATTAAATCGTTTATTTAAAATGAAGCCACTGAACCTTGTCTGTTTAAGTTAATATCATTTTATCAATAATTTGCAAATAAAAATATTATTTTTTTATTTTAAAAATCAATAAAATAATCTAATCAATTAATACTATTTACAATATTTTATACTTTCAGTTAGCAAATTGAACTTTCAATAATAATTAAATAAAGAAAAATAATAATAACATGTATATATATGAATGTATATACTAATATGCAATGTATATACATGTATATACACATAAGAAATAAAAATGAATTGCTATACAAATTATAAATAATATATATAAATACAATCGAGAGTTAATAAATTTATGTATATATTAAATGTTAAATTCGTTTTGCTTCCTTCGATATGCACCAACAAACCAAAAGAATTCACAAATTGCAGTCTAAAACTTGAACGGACTGAGTTTACATCTTATACATTTTTTTTGTTACCTTATGCAATTACAATAATATATATGTTTTCATTCACAAAAGTGCAAATTATTATTATTTGCAAGTTTTTTTTTTAAATATTAAATCGAAAGCCAAGTGTTGTATATAAAATGAAATGAGCAAAGACCCATTCAAGTTGTTTCGCCATCCAAGTGCAATTGCATTATCCATCGTCCGTCTCTTTATTCCGGGGGGGCACAATAATAATTATTCTCTTATTATATAAATTTATATATAAATAACTTTGCACCATATTATTTAGAAAAATCTATATATATAATATATTATATACTCTATAAAAAATGTTTTTTTTTTTAATTCCCATTCCGTATCAACTTACTTTTTAGGTTTTGGTGTTATAGAAATATAGTAGTTAGGATGAATTATGTAATGTTTTGTCTTTGTTTAGAAAGCTTTTAGTTTAAAATTGCTTTTGTTCTGTTTTTTTGCTTTTAAAATGTATATCCTGCAACAGACAAGAAGAAATTAATACATTTGGAAGAAATAAAAAAACAACACATGCAAATGTTGCCGATACTTTTTTTTAAAGTGTAATCTATGTATATAAAATATATGTAAAACAAAATAAAAGCAAATAAAAACTTACCAAAAATTGGAAATAAAACAATTCAGAAATAAAATAATAATAATTAAGAGTTGCTGAAGTGGTTTGACAACTAAGAAAGGAACGGATTGGCGTGCGGTTCACCTGGTTTCATCCATGGTGTGCCTAAAGCTGCAGTGTTCGTAGTCGTAGGTGCTGGAGCCCATGGATCCGGCTGAGCAACCACGGATGGCGGCGCTGCAGCCCCATTGGACGCAAATGCTGCTTGATGCACCGATGATTGCCCGTAGCCCAGTTCCCCGCCAGCAATGAAAGGTGCGGTCTGCTTGATCTGATTCATCGTAGGCTTCGGTGGTTGAGGATTGAATATGGGCCGAGGCGGAGCTGCCACTGGGGGAGGAGCTGTTCCATCCGAGAATGGGTTAGCTGCTCCCAATTGATTCACTGGTTTACCAACTGCAAGTAGCAGATCAGTTATTAACAAATGCACGTGGAGAGATAGGAAGTACGTATATACTTGTGACCAGGTTGTCCAGATTAACCAGTGCCGAATTTTCGCCCAAAAAGGAATGTGGAGTTTTCTTAGTGGCCCCAGTCGATGGGCTCGATTCGTTCGTCATCGGCAGCATGTCGCCTAGCAGATTCAATTCAAATGGGTCGGAAATCAATGTGTTATTATTATTCCCGTTGGTAGTGGTGCCATTCGTTGCTGGGAGAGGTGATATTGTTCTATTTCTATTAGTGATGGCATCGAAATCGTCCAGATCGGATGAGCTCTGGCTGACTGGAGACCAAGGATCATTCCGAATTGCAGTCTCCACCAAAGGCGTCGGCGCACCCTTCGAATTCCAGGGATCAGCCATCGGTCGTACGGGAAGTTTAGCCTGCTGCGACGGTGGTCGAGGCATCGCAGTTGGAATCCATGGATCTACAAATTGTGGAACCGGCGATGTCCCACCCCCAGAGTGCCACGGACTGGATGCAGCCTACACAATATTTAACACATTCATCAAAATCACTGTAAAACGCATCGCAACGACAATCACTACCTGAGTTTTCTGGGCCTGCGGCATTCCCCAAGGATCGACGTTGTTCGAGGCTTCATCCAACCCTACGTCTAATAAGTTGATGGGAACGCTACCGGGCTTGTCTTGAGTTGTCTTGAAATCCTGCTGACTTTGACTCAGCGCCAATTGAAGTCTTACGTCGTCGGACCTCCTCTTCTGCTCTTCCTGTTCCGCCTCTTCTCTGGACATGGCCAACGCCAATTGCAACTGTAGTTCTTCCTCCCCGGCAGTCTGCGGTCTAGCTACTTCTAAATCACGAGGCAATTCAACTAATGAACAAACACGTACGTATGAAAGAAGAAAAAGATATTCCTTCGTAGTCATCAAACCTGAGTCTCTGCTTGTGTTCCATTCGCTGCTGCCCTGGAACGCCGGAAACCGGGGACTCGCTGGAGTTTCTAGCCCACCGTCGCTACCAAAGCCGCTCGCATTCTGGGCGAATCGCTCTTTGGCTTTTAGAGCGCGCGCTCTCTCGCTCTTTAACTTCTCGTCATCGTTAAGAAGGGCCACCAGCTGCTTCGCTTTCTCCCTGACATTCTGCCCTTGATCCTTACCTATTATCAACCACAGAAACATTAGCATCAAATAAAGCAAAAGAAAAGTGAACGAAACGAACCTGCCTCATCCATATGTTGAAAGTCCTTAAGTGTCTGTATTGCATATATATTCTCCTTGCACTGCTGGCCGACCTTCTCAGACCCAGTCTTAATGAGATATTCCAGCAGCACGAGTGCTTTGTAGACGTGCCTCCAGTTGCGGCCGTGGTCGTTTAGCCGCTTCCAGATCATCTGCATGATTTCGGTGGAGGCCAGCACGTTATAGGTGAGATCACTGATCTCAGCCATGATCGTGCTGCTCGGACCCCACGTATCATTGCTGGTCGCCTCTCGTACTTTCCTCTGCGCATCCGAGTAATTGTGCGCGAGGTTCATCAAGTTCCTCCGGAGACCCGCCACGTTCACCTGCATAGCACCACCTGTACGTTTCATCGAACACGAAGAAAATATATTGTCACACTATGCCAAAATGAAAATAAAAAGAGAAATAACAACGAAAAACGTGATAATAAATAGAAGAAGGATTAATTCATTTTCTACTTGAATGGAAATTAATCATACCACGACACATTGCTGCAGAAATTGCCTAATGACAAAACAAACGTAATTAGTTAATAATAATGCGATTTTGCATCTTCAATTAAACTGCGTAAAGTAACATACAACAGTAAGTACAAAAAAAGGAAGCAATTATTATAGAAAGCAAACTTGTGACAATATGTTTTTCCCCCCAAAAACAGGGTAAATATATGGAGTGCAAAGTCTTACGTCTTTTTAGTTTCCCCTCGTAGAAAAATAAATAAATAAAATATCAAATTTGGGCCGCGTGAGCGCTGTCGTTGATGTTCTGAAACAGAAAGAACAGTGAAAATCGGGTGACGTGCAAGAAATTCGCATCGGGAAACGGCACTTGTGGGTTTTCTCAGATTTTCCGAGCTGCCGCTAATTACCAAATCGATATATCGACGTACAACCATGTAATATTCATAAACATAAGACTAGTTACGTATTACGACGAGAAGGAGACTTGCTTGAATTACATTGATTTTCTGCTCGCAAAATTCAAATTAAAAAACATCGAAGAAACAATGATATCAAGGTTTGGAAGACTATAAGGTGAAATGGGCAATCTTATCAGCAAGCAACAAGTTAATGTAAAAATCACATGATAAGAATAAAATATACAAATAATGTGACGTGATCCGCCCAACCGGAGGGGCGGCTTTGGTGTCACGACAGAGACGACCGATTTCAAACGGAGAAACTGTGCTTGCTTCAGACAAGGAGAACAAGAGCAACCTTGTGTTTGTTTATTATTTATTATTCCTGCCAAAGACGTTTGACAGCTCCTTTATTTACATTGCCGCAGATAGTCAATAAATAGATCGATTGTATTCGATTTCTCATCTCCTCGTCTCATCACGCAGGGACTACTCATTGAAAGCGCAAATGAACCGTTAATTGGATATAAAGGTCAACGGAGAAAATGCAATTTCTACTAAGAAATATCAAGTCGAAAACTAAAAAAAAACAGTGATAGGTGGAGCAGGAAGAATCTTACCTACCCGTAGCTTCCGATAGTGCACTTTCTTGATCCGGAATTCTTTCTTGATCCACTCCAAAATTCCAAAAGCAAATTAAAACGATTGAAAAGGAAAAAAACCTTTTGTTATTTAAACATTTCGGCCCGAATGATGACACCACTCATTTCACTTCATAGGTAATTCCAAGATGGCCGTTCGACACTGGGGACTTTCGTATTTCCACTATCAGCGACAATGTGGCAACACTGAATTTTGACACCACATAAGTGTCCTTGGAAAATCAAAACATATAATTAGTATCATGATTATTATTAGTTAACAGTTACGTATCAAATCAAACGATATCGTACACTTGCAAGTAGGTTAAAGTTAAACAACTCGTATTAATGTACAGGAAATTAAACTCGTTAGGTGTTCAAACAAAGTAATTAAGATAGCCGTAAATCATTAGCAAATGTGTTACCCATAAATAAAGGAATAATGTAGTTAAGCAGAAATAATGCATTTAGCACAAGCTGTATTAATAAAGGGAAACGCGAATTGCGATTGTAGTGTAACATGATTAACTGTATTATAACGAAAACCGTTAAAACCTGTTTAGTTTCTTTATTCAGTTTATAAAAAAAACGCGCCTCTATTTTTATAAAAAATAGTTTGCACTAATCCAATCAGATTTATTTAAGAAATAGTGGAAGTGGCACATAACCATACAAAATGTTAACGTTGCAAAAAGTACAATGCCGTACAGATTAGATGTGACGGTTGGTTATCAAAGAAATAACGACGATCAGGTAAGTCACGCTCACAATACAACAGTTGGCAACCAAAGAACCAGTTTAGTCAGCGCGAAAACCAAATTTAAAGTTGAATTTTACAATGTTCGTCAAGAAATTATACACTTTGATATTTATCAAGAAGGCAAATAAAGTTCTTCTTGGGTACAAAACTAGAGGTTTTGGTGTTGGCCTGTGGAATGGTTTTGGTGGTAAACTGGAATCAGGGGAGACTCTGCTAGAGGGTGCATCCAGAGAGCTCAAGGAGGAGAGCAACCTGGTTGCAAAACTGAAGCACATTGGCTGTGTAACTTACATTAGCAAGAAGGAAAACCATGCAGATGTTGTTCACATTTTTAAGTCTTCTTCATTTTCTGGCGATATAGTGGAGAGCGAAGAGATGGCCCCAATAAGATGGTTCAAAGTGGACAACATTCCTTATGACAAAATGTGGCCAGACACATCAAAGTGGCTCCCCATGATTCATAATGAAGATTATTTTGATGTCACATTTAATATTACTAATGATGATAATAATTCAAGTATGAGTACTAAATTTTATAAGAACTATGACGAATTTGTGAGAACTGTAACTATGTGATTATAAATAAAAACTTCCTTTTTTAAATTGTTTATATGTTGATTCCCGTTTTCCAGGTCATCTTAAAACGCGATGCTCGAGCAAACTTTGATATTTGTAAAAGGCAAAGGGGACAAGATCCTATTAGGTTTAAAGTTGAGAGGGTTTGGGACCGGAAAGTGGAATGGATATGGTGGGAAAATGGAAAGAAGCGAGGTGCCAGTGGAATGCGCTAAACGTGAACTCTTCGAGGAATGCAATTTGGATGTGGATGTAGCAGATTTGAAGTATCTGGGCATTTTGAAGTTTTATCGATCGGAAGAGATCCTTGATCGGTTAGTACATGTGTATGTATGCAATGTATACCAGGGGCATCCACGTACGACTGAAGAGATGAAACCTGGATGGTTCTCGAGCAAAGCGCTACCACTCGAAGACATGTGGTCGGATTGCGCTCATTGGATACAATTCGTAGTTGAAGAGGTCAATTTTACTGGAACTTTCCACAGCGATCATTTGAACAATCTAGTCAAATTTAGCGTCGAAGCTTTTTAACCTAAACTACATTAAATAATTTATTGGTAAAAGAAAATTATCGTATTTGTATATTTACCCCATCAAATCTCACACCATGCAAAAATAAAAAACGATGGTATAACCAAGTTATATAATTTATTTAAATGTGTATTAAAGAAAGAAAAAGAAAACGTCACAACAGACATGGAATCATGAGCTCTCACGTATACTGCGCTTCGTACGTTAATGCCCTAGAGAGATTTCTGGCTATGCCTAGCCTAATCAACGGCTCCAATTCATCCACATTACTCAAACAGTCCATCCTCTCTTCGACCGCATTCAACAGGTTGAATACATCATTAGACGATAGCACAAGTTCATCACATTCTAAGAGTGTCAATGCTTCGGAAAGCAAGGTACTCCAAAAACTGTAATATCAGCGTTCAAATTTGTTGTGTTACATATTAGTAATAGATAACTTACAATTTGGGTGTAAATTTCGACGCAATCAGCGAAACTAACGCTTTCGCCGCCTCTGAATAATTCTTATCCTTGTGTAACTTATTGAATTGATAGTATTTGCCTAAAATTACTCAATTATTGAAGAAAACATTAAAAAAAATAATTACCTAAGAATATTAGCCTGTCGCTGGCCATCATGCAGGATCCCAGGTAATTCAATAAATCCACATTTGGAAGAATACCTGTATCCACGTATTTCTTAAGGAATTTGTCTGCGAGGAACGACGTAAAATTAGAGTCCTGCGACCTCAAAGCCCACACCATGGCGTTGCCAATTCTGTCGTTCCTCAACGATTTCAAGCCTTCAATTTTAGCGACGGAATGTGCAATGTGGGTCAGGCCACGCTTTTGTGCCTCTTGAATCACCCGGTGCGCTTTAGACTCGTCGCTTATGGGCACTCTAGGTAACAGCAATTCTATGGCAGACAAACCGTCAGGGAAACAATGGTCCAAATAGTTGAGACCTAGCTGCCACAATGATTTGTGTCCGGCTAGGATATTGCCATATTCGAAGATGAATGAATGTCTCAGTTTTAAGGAATCTTCCTTGTCAGTCTGCCATTTCTCCAACTGCTCACTGTGGTATAACAAGTCCATCAGATGCGTCACGAACCATCCGTTTTCTGTCATATGTTGAATTTCCTTAATAATCTATAATACAAATATTGAATATTACGATAATACGAAATTTGTATGTCAGTCTCACTTGAACATCTCCTTCCATCGCAGCCAATAGTACTCTGTCCAAGTGATGCATTCTGGTGCCCATCCGTGATATGCACCTTTTCGCGAATGCTCCCAATTCGAATGATTTCACAGTGGGTTCAGTGTAAAACAACCAAGCTGCTAGCAGTTCGTACCACGCCTCGCATTGGCTCTGGACCTCGGACCAAGCCATTTCTTCGCCGACAATAAGTCTCATCATTAAATGTAAATTCTTCTCACTAACAAACAATTTCGAGTCAATTTTAGATTGCGTATCGACGAGCCAATGCTTCCATCGTAAATTGAACTCCTGGACAGAAACGCCTTCATAAACCCCATATGTTGGCATGCTTTTCAAAATTTGATCTGCCAGTTTAAAGTGAGTACTATTTGCGCCGGAGTGACAGGAGAGCAGCGCCCTGACAACTTCCACTCTGCCTTGAAGCAGACATCCAATTACAGTTTCCCAATAATCTTGCCTAGACTCCAGTGAACCGATTAACTCACCGGAAAGTAAATACATGGCTTTCCTTTCGTATTTTGGAAAATGGAATCGTACCCATTCCAGCAAGTGCTTAATCACCACATGTCCTGGTATATTTTCAATGTACAAGATTTCACAAAGATGCCAGATGCATTCCACTGAATAGAAAATTGTTATAAAGTTCTGTAATGTTTCTCTTTCTTCTCCTGTGGCTCTCAGCACCTCATCTCTGAGATTTTCCAGACTGGCTCTGATGACAGAGCGATACTGTACACTAAACTGCTGCAAGTGTTGTTTGTAATCAGAGGGTTTATTTTCAACAACAGTCTGCAGATTGAGAAAGATACCCATTGACTCTGTCACTAATCTTCTTAAGATTGGGTGGAATAGGACAACCTCATGCTTCACATGGAATACTGAAGATGGAACATTCTTTGTGTATTGACTAGGGGCATCTTTGCTACTATGATTAATATTTTGATAAGGGAATACACCAATTTTATTTCCTGCCATCCAAGTACCAGCAATTCCAGCGGTCTTACATAAATCATTTGGTATCAACTGGAAGTGAAAATGTTGAAAATTAACCTACAAAAAAAATCTTCCAAGACTTTCTGCCACTTACAAAAGTCTTTAAATTTTCGTCCTCCATCTCTTAGCAGTGCAGTATAATTCAACTTGGGCGCAAATATTTATATTTTAAACTCCAAGAAAAGAAGAACACCACAAACAACTGCAAGCGCGAAACAATAACAAAGCCACACGATTTCATATAAACTAACCGCTTCACATAGTTTAAGAAAGGTGTGCCAACGTAAGTAACCTGTTGATAAGCAACTTTAATTACATTGAATTACTGCATTGCATTATAATTTCAGTCAGAATTCAACAAATCTCATATGCTTATGAAATTTTAATTTTCAAAATCCAATTGGAACTAAGTCGACTTATAATTTTGTCACTTATTCGCAGCGTGAGCGTGATTGGTGGGTGGTCTACTGAAATCTCATTAATAGAGTATTTGACACTTACTGTCAACTTTAGGTTTTGTCAAAATCCATTATAAAATTTCGGATTTATTTATATTAATTGAAGTGAAAAGAAGACGATTATAATGCCGGAAGCGCAGCCGAGGAATATTATTGAACAGTTCTTTCAAACTATGAGGGGCATGCTGGAGGGCCCTGTAGTTTTCGTGAGAGGTAATCTGTTACATAATTACATAACCTCACAATGTTTGATCGTCGTTTTCACTGTATGCAAATGCTTTCGTTATAGAAAAAATTGTTGAACCCAATCAGCAGCATTACCCATGGTACCATCAAAAATTCCGCCGTGTGCCCACGATTGATCAATGTTACAATGATGATATTGTATGCTACACTGAAGCCAATATGCAATACAAGCGAGACAAGTATGTTGGCGTCTATGCTATGGGATTATGTATTTTTTGTAATGTTCCAGGCAAGTGGAAAATGAAATCCTGAGCATTCTGAGACATCGCTTTGAGGATTGCATGATGTACGAAGCGCCAGATCACGCTGAGAAATGCAAAGATATCCTGAAGCAGTATGAAGATGCTACTACCAATTGGTTCATCAAGTACGGCGATCTTGGCGCGTATCATAACGTGAGAATGGCATACATGAAACAGAAGCACAGGTTGATTTGGGAGCGCCGTCATGGACCAGTCGGTACTGGCATGAAGCAGGAGGAGAATGAATGAGAGATACTACCATTAAGTGTTAGTCAACATTGTAATTAAATAAACTAATTGATATCAATTTAATTATTTCTCTTTACTTAAAAATAATATAATAATACATAAAAAAAATCTAAATAATTTATGGATATACAACAGATTTTTGATGTGAGGCAACCAAATGGGAGAGACAAGAGGTACATAGACAGAAAGTGAGAAAATGTATGTATACCTAAACTTAATTAGCTAAAAATAATCAATACAATATAATTAAAGAGTCAGAATTCATATAAAAGAGAGAATATATAATATAAGAATGTACAAATACTTCAATAATGTGTTGTGCTCTTGCCTCTGAATTGAAATTGTACATAAAAAGCGGCAGTCTTTTGGGCTCATTCTTTCTTCTTTTGCTAATTTCAAATAATTAGATGAAATTATGAATCGGTAATGTATATTTGTTACTCCTGGATTAGCGACAGTGATTTGCAAGAAATCAGCGAGAATAATCCACCAAACAAACGATTTTTGAAATCGACGACACTGCACATTGAAAATAAATCAATTATTTCGTTTTCTTGCCTTCTTCTTCCTTAAACTACATTAAAAATTGAGCTCTCGCAACAGACCCGGTTTATATATGTATACATATATCATAATAAATCAACACTGTCTTTACAAATCAGTAATATCCATCTAAGATGTAATCCAATTAGACCCTGTTTTTGCTATTACATCTTCATTTTAAAAAAATATATAGTTATTTTTTTCTTCCGTTTTCTTTTTCTGCCTTTATATATCTCAATTTGCTGGAGGTTATTATTCTACCTTTTTCTTTTCGTTTCTTTTGCTTTTGTTTAGCGCCCACACACTTAATACACATTGATGAATACATTTCTACTACTTAGCTATAACATTTGACGATGCAACATATATTAAAAGAACAAACAATCATTATTATTATTACTTTAAAATAAATCTTTGGTGGTTTATGATTAAAACAATTATAAATCACAGATTCACAGAACTGAACAAATTAAAATAGACATAAAAATTATATGATAATACTAAAGGGCCACATGGATGATGCATCGCTGCGCGATAATTATGCCACATATTTACATTTTCTCTTAATGTGATGGGGACAAGGGAGGAAAATCGCCGTTCGTTTTGCGTCCTCAGCCGTGTTAACATATGTATTTTATTGAGTGGCTAATGAAATACATATTTAACATACAGAGCTGAGAAGCAACACGAAAATACCAAATCATATGTTAATCACATATACCGACAAACACAACATTTATAAATATATATATATATACTTTCTTTTCTTTCTATTTTCTTTCTTATTATTTTTTTTGTTTGTTTGCTTGCTACCTCATCAAAATTGTGCGTTTTTATTTTTTGACGATTTATGTTTTTATAATTACATTTTGTAACTGAGCAACTCCGGCTTCAAGTTGGTGTATTTTGGTTTGGTGCCTGCAAACATATATATATTCGGATATTTTAAATGTGGTTACTTAAATAATCATAAAATATTAGGGTGTATTTGTAATTAATTTAAAAAAAATACTTGAACTGTGATTTTTGTCCGTCCCAATGTAATTGTGCTTTAAAATGTTTTTCAAAAAATTATCGACTCAAATCTGTGTATTTTTATCGCTAACAGCTGCTGCAACGTCGAGGCAGCCTGCAGAACATGATTTCACTACTAATTGGTAAAGCGACTCACCAGTTTGCTCATTGTTAGATATGTCCATTTCGTTTTCAGAGACGATCTGGGAGTTGTTCACACCGGAATCGGTGGAATCATCCGAAAATATGCCTACGCTCGAAAACACAGTTAAGAACTGAAAAGACGCAATATTCTCAGTATATCACCTTTCCTCAGTAATTTATCTGGCATCGGCAGTTCGTAGGCGGCGGGCGGAGACATAATTGGCATCATCGGGTGTGGATTGGCCGGCAGCAGATTTCGCGTTGGAGAAATCAACGAATCAGAATTACCGATCAGCTTCGGTGTTCGTGCGGTTGGCAGAGATATTGAGAAATCCATGTTCGAGTTGAATTTCGTAGGTGTGTCCCAATTATTCCACGGAGCTTTACCCTATGTTCGCAATTACACACAACAATAATTACAATTCTACAAAGAAACACACCAACAATTATTAATTACCGGAGCAGGGGGTGTGTCAGGTTTAGGTGGTGTAATTCCTCTATTGTTGCTATCCAAGACCAAATCGTGAGCAGGAGGTGGAGGCCAACTCATACCATCGTCCATTCTCGCGAAGTGGTTGTTATTGTTATTTCCACCGTTGGATGTATTCGGCAATAATAATCCATAATCTGTCAACAAAATAATGTCACCCGTATAATAAATGAATCAATAAATGAAGTGCTAGATTAAGACCTGTAATTTTCGGATTTAGAGCGATGTTAGTTTTCTTCCTGGTTCTCCGCATAACGATTAAAAAGCTAAAATCTCCGAGTAGTTTTTCATATGTATCCTCTTCGCTTTGTATCAGTGAAACGCCGTAGGTTTTCCTATAGATGTTCTCCAGATAATTGTAGGCCACTTGACCTCCCTCTTTATACAACATTAAGTAGATTTTTGCCGCTGTTGAGTACTGCGGGCTCAGGAATATCGATTCCATGTTTGATGATTTGTTAATCTGAAATGAACAAGTTACAATGCTGGCTTTTATTAAACTCAAAAAACTTACAATCACATTATTTAACTGATCCAAAGTAGCCATGGTTATATTGCATTGGTACCGACTATTGTATAGCTTGATCAGCGTTTTAAGGTTCATGTGGTGAGGAGGGTTGATGAGCAACGCCCATATTCTCAGCGTTAGCGTGGATTGGTTCTCATTTTCAACAGGGACCAATAATGGACCAGCATTACTGTACGTTATCTGTAATGTAATTAAGAGAAAGTGCTGAACGAATTACTTGTTAATTATAATTACCTTCACATTATCACTCAGTTTGGAGACTAACTCGTTGATATCCTTGCATTCGTAGTAATGTGCTTTCAGTGGAAATCCGTACTCTCTCTGGAAGGAAGAAGCTAATCCTTCCAGCGGCAAGTATGCGAGATGCGACTTTTTTATCAGATCCGCGATTTGATGTCCCCTAAGATTCAACGCTTTCGGTAAAGTTAATGATACTTTTCTTTCCCCGTCCGACAGCTCCTCGACTTTAACCGTTTCAGGTATCGCTTCGAAGAGCTCTATTAGTTTAGTGAACCCGTAATCGGATACTTTGCACTGATGTCCGAAATGGTGGTGGTAGGCTGGCACGAATTTGTTAAATATCATGGAACATTGTGGCGAGTACGAGAGAAGTTTAATAACCTCTTCGGCAAACTGTTTGGTGCGAATGATTTCCTCCCCGGTTTGCTCACGCTTCGGGATTGCGATGCTGGTGGAATCCTCTTTCTTCGCAATCACAATAATGTTTTCAGGCACCTCGTCGAGCAAATCGTCCAGGCAACAGAGACCGTATTCGATGGCATTGAATGATTTGTTGAGGACACGTTCATAGACCGATGGGAACTCTTGCGCCGTTAGCTGTTTTGAAAGGAGACTCTTCAGAACACGTAGTAGATCGGACGTGAATCGTCGCATTTGCGTGGAGTGAGTCAAGGTAATTATCCTTTTGGCACCCTCCCCCAAGATCTGCAAGAAATCGTAATATTAATTACGACATATGATTGGTGATGATCGTTAGTTACCTGGACTACGTTGGAAATTGGTTGACTATGCAGAAGATCGCTTAGTTTCGTGTAGCCATAATCCGCGACGCGCAATTGACGACCAAAATGATGGTGATATGCTGGAATGTATTTGTTCAGTTGCAGCTGACACCTTTCGGTGGTTTTCAGCAGATCAACCAGTTCCCGGCTCAACAAGCTTATATTAGAGGTGATCGATGGCGATAGACTAGTCATGAAAGATTCATCCTTCTCGTTGGTCTTTACGAAAATATCCCTGACGATGTACTTTGTATTGCGATTGGAACCTCCGTACTTTAGTTTCACGTTGCTGACGCACGTGACCAAATGCTCCAACGGCACGCCCTTATTGTCGGTGGGCAATGTTTCCCCAAATTCATGTTTATAGCAAACTGCGAAACTGTAAGAACCAGAAATCAAAAGATTTTTTTGTGAAAATAAACATTTCGTCTTATTGTGACTACCTTAGTAGTGGTAACGTTCCCATGTGTGATGATAGGAGAGTATTCAATTTGTTGGCGAATACTTTTAAAGGCATATTAATATGAGGTATTTCCGTTACGTCGGTCTCCTCCGAATCCCAACCGAGATCCTCAATTCCGTTGAGACCGTTCGGACAGTGAACTGAGCAGTACAATATATGAGCCTAAAAACGCCACACGGTTTATTATAGTCGGATTAAGATAATCAATGATCGTAACTTACCCGTTGCAAGTTTGCTGGAGGAGATGACCTAATCTCGGGGGTGAGTGAGATAATCCTTTCGCCATTATCGTCCGTTATTCTGCATATGTCTCTCAGCTTATTGACCTCGGAAACGGAAACGTTAGTTAAAAAACGCTCTTCCAGCAAATAAAGCAGACGATAAAGCGGCAAGCAATTTAGCGGGGCTTCCTGGTATTACAATACATAAAGATTAGTGTTTTTTTGCTCATTCATTTCAAATACCTGGAGTAAAGTTATGACCATCTCTTTCAGTTGGTCCGGATCGAGGGTATTGCTTTGGGTGTAAGCAATTATAAGACGTTTGAAGCCTAATTTGTAGTGATGTAATTTGGAGATGATATTATGCGCATCCTGTTGAGAACCTACTTTGACTAGCGCTATTGGACTACCGTCTGGCTGGCAAGTGATGTTGATACTGTATACCATGGCGTATTCCTTGATCAAATTCGAAAGGACGTTTCTGAGATCTTTGATGGATGAATCGAAATTGCTGATCACTAACTCGATTGTTTGCTGTTGCCCCGAATTTATTGGCTGGAATGTATTGTTCGACGAATAAAAGGCCTAAACGAAACAACAGTCTCATTTAAAAATTGATAATCCACATTAAAAAAAAAGCTTTGCCTTGTGATCATTGAAATCGCAACTAGCAGCAGCTGTCCCATTCTTGTGCGAAATCCTCAGAGGATTTCCAGTTTCTTCCTGTGGTGTTCTAGGCCTGCTGCCACTGTTGAATCCTCTTTGCGACCAGACTTGATCCATCTGGTGATGCGGGGGACAACTGCGTGACGTTCGAAATGTGTTTGATTCCTGAAGGAATTCATTCAATTCATCGTCAGGACATATAATAAGACGATTTCAAATTCATGTTTACCCCAAACGATCTCCAGGACAATTCCCGGCTTCCACTCGACGGTTGGTTGTAGAACGTGTTCTGCTGGCTACCGTTGAAACATTCCGCAGGCAAATTGTATCCCATCTGCCCATTATCGCTGCTATTGCCACCTTTATTCGCCTTGTTACGACCAGCTGCAGATAAACATAATCGATAATTTTAAATGTTACACAAATTGAAAACTTAAGTTACCGAAATTTCTTGGCGAATGATGTGAACGCCAATCCGCTGGATTTGATACAACGATTTTCCTCCCATAAACATCTTCCCCGTTTAGTCGCCTCTGGGCCCTAAAAAAGAGATTTAATTAAAACATGAATTCAAACACTTTGCGAAAACTTTCAAAAACTACGGTTAAACTTGAACTAAATTCATGATACGCGACGATAAGAAATGAACATTTGAAAAAAACTCCGATCACCATTTTTCTTTTTCGATACCACTTTATACATATTCTATATTCTGTGGATCAAATTAACTAGTTTACAAATTATTAAAGCAAATTGCACAAACCTATCTTTTGTGTAAGGCCTGTAATGAGACATTTTTTTTCTTCCTTTTAAAATGTTTAAATAAATAACTTTGAACTATATTTGAATGAATATATATAATTAAAAAAAAAAACAATTTTCAATGCATTCAAATTGTTAAGCACCTAAGCCTTTAAAATGTATAAATAAAGAGAAATGGTTTTAGATGCAATTAAATAAAATTATACACATCTTTGCCTCACTGCATGCTAAACCACTACTGATAATGTTTCAAAAACTAAGTATAAATCAAAAAAT
The DNA here is from genome assembly GCA_018845635.1 of Nicrophorus orbicollis. Lineage (NCBI taxonomy): Eukaryota > Metazoa > Arthropoda > Insecta > Coleoptera > Silphidae > Nicrophorus > Nicrophorus orbicollis. Next base: position 150,866 of record JAFMTC010000590.1, read on the forward strand.
CCTATTTTTTATGATGCATTCTTATCACTGCATTGGAAATATTTTGAACTTGTATTTTTTGTTTGTTTAAATGACTCTTTAAAATCCTCATGGATACTTACCTTAATGCAAAATCAAGGGATGAAAATCTTAAAATGGCAGTGCCTTGTTCATTGTTTACTTCAGTCACTCGGCCACCGCAATTATCCGAAAGCAGCTTAAGTCTGATTTTCAGTCTTTTGTCATAAACCCTTGGTAGATTAGATACCAATAAGTCAACTGATTCTTGTACCTATAATTGCGTTTAAAGTGAACTTGCAATTGCAAAGATTATTGCTTACCTTATTCTTAAGAGGAGGTAAATTGTCAGTAATAGTTGAAAATGGGAGTGTTCTATTTGCACATAATATTAGGGCTTCTGCTGCATTTGAATTGTGTATAAGGATCACAGTAATTTTCTTCCTATAACGGAGATCTGAAAGATCAGCAGCAAAATTTATATCCCCAGATATCAGAATCACAGTTGCAGGTGGAGGATGGGTCTCTGAGAAACGTCTCAAACTCTGTCTAAGTTTTTCATCAGCGGCATTCTTACTTGTACACAGGACATGGATCATATTCACCTGAAATGAAATAAAAGTAAAGCACGGATTTCAAATATGTTTTGGGCATATCATCTACCTGCGCATCATTTAAATCCTGTATAATCTGTGGATTCTCCTTGCGGATATCACAGGCAACAATAAATTCGGCTTCCCTGTGGCCCTCAAAGAAGCAGTCCCTGATCCTTTGAACAATGCTTGAAGCACTCTTGTTCTTTGGCACATGGCAGTTCTCTATGTCCCAAAACACTCCAATTGGAGGAAGTCGCTTGGTTTTACAACGGTTTCTGTGGTGGCGATGCTTCCTTTTGCTGCGGGACTCTGATTCAACATCTTCATCATCGTTGAAACTGGAGTGAGAGCTTTCAGTTTGTGTGCTAGTGCTCCAGGAAGTTGCATTGTGGTCACTCTTCGAGCGTATCAGCTCGATGCTCCTCTTTGCAAAATCACGATGAAAATTCGAACGGGAAGATGCCGTACAATCTGAAACATCCGTCGATTCAGACCTCTGCCATTCGAACCCGGACATCATTCTTCACAGTTCCGCAACATCTGTGTTCATCTCCAACATATAATTTGTAAACGGCTATTGCATCATTCATAATAAAAACAAGCCTTATCCGAGAAACCAAGATATGATAGATATAATAATATCTAATAACATCGAATGCAACACACAAGCACAAAATAAAAAAAAACTTGCAACCCAAACTACAAGTGTCAAAACCCTTTTTGACATTCAAACAAACGCTTCCACCCTTTCAACTTATTCAAAATATACAAAATTCAATTCATTTTAGAGAGCAACACAAACAAAGGAAATGAAAGAGAATGTCAATGATTGTAGTAGATATATAAAATAATTTATTTAAAAGTCTAATATTTTTTAAATTAAGTATAATTATCTAAGTACATTTGGGTTGCATAACTGTATTAATCAAATACGTCAACAGTTGTCAAAGTAATTTTAACCTCCAATATATGTTTACAATGGAGAAGATTTTGCGAACTCTGAATTTAAGCGAAGAAATCGATATACAATTAGAAACCAACGATGAGGTTGATAGAAAAGTACAGGAAAATTTGGCCCAGTGGCAGGCAGTGGAAAACCCTCTGGCTCCACTATCCAATGAAGAGTTGGAACTGATTTATAAAATGCGAGAGACCTTGCAAAAGGAGTACTTCACACCCATAGAAAACGTATGTTGTTAATGCGATAGCATTACTGTAATATTGTGAATGATATGCTTTTACAGGAGGAGGCTGAAGATTTAAAATTAAACAGAGTTGATAATTTTAATGATTATGTACAGAGAATGGTAGCTATGGAAAAAGAGATTGAAGAGGAAAGTTTATATGAGTACATCAATCAGAGGGACTATTTGCATGTGCAAGCAAAAGAATGTGAAGTTCTGCGTGATGAGGTAAATTGAAATTAAATTTGAAAAGGTAATCTATTAATTAATTACAATATTTTCTTTAGACTGAGAATTTAGTTTTGGGATTGGAAAATCTCCAAGAAACTTATAGGCAGGTTTCCTTAAAAACAGACTCACTTCACAATATGAGTGAACAATTAATGAAGCATCAAACTGAGTTGAAAGAGAAGAAGAAAGAGATCCATGACAAACTGAAACACTTCACTTATTACCATTCCATTAGTGAATATATTTCTTTACATAGCTACAACATTAACAGCAAGGAATTTATTAATCAATTGGAGCAAATGAATGATTCAATGGAATACTTATCAAAAAATGTTTGTTACTTTTGGATTACCATAAGTTTCATTGATTAATTGTTGTGATAAAATTTCAGGCGCAATTTCGGGAATCGAACAATTATAGGTTTAGGTACGAAAACCTACTGGCCACTTGCCTACAAAACGTCCTGAAAAACGTAAACACCATCATCACAGATGCCACCAATCAAGTTATAAACCTTGATCTTAAAAGCAACATAATGGTTGTAGAGAAAGCAGGAAAAGAACCAATGGTTGAAACTGCGTTTTCTTACTATTATGGGAAATTCCAGAATGCAGCCACAAAAATCAGTCGTGTAATTAATTACATCGAAGATCATTTCGAAGTTCACGACATGTAAGTTTATTTAATTATTTCTTCTATATATTTGAATCAGTGATTTGCCAGGTATTTGCGGACCCTAAATGATATACAAAAGTCTTACTTCTCTCAGAGGGCCCCTGTAATGCAATCTGCAGTTTCCAAAGCTCTGCTCGATTTAAGAGATAAGTACAAAACAGATCACAGCATTCTGTTCAGATCCGCCGGGCTATTCCTAGTTAAGGTTTGCCAGGACGAGGCCGGATGCTATAACTACTTCTTTAATAACAGATCACATCAATTGAGGTAATACACATCAGCAATAAGAAATAGCTTTTATAAATTTCATATTGCAGTGATTACTTATCCACTCTTTGCCAGAATCTGTATGACGTTTTGAGACCGTGCTTGATTGGGATTAATCACATTGAAGTGTTGACTGAATTGTGCACGATTCTCAAAGAGATGCTAAATGAGCAGACTCAGAATAATCGTAAGTTTATAATAATTGGGTAATTTGAAATGAATGTATCCTTAATTTTAGCTGCGCTTGATCAGTTCGTGGAAATCATAAATCAGTTGTTGCAAGACGTCGAAGAAAGATTGGTGTTTAGGACGAATATATTCTTTCAGTACGATCTTAATGCTTATGAACCGTCACCCGGCGATTTGGCATATCCAGAAAAGTTGGAACAGATGGAAGTAAATAACTGAAGTTTTAACTGAAATCATTTATAGTAATTTTTTATAAAATGATTTTGCAGAATATTGCTGAAGAATTGATCGAGCGAAGAACTGATTCAAGATCGTCTTCTATTTCATTGGAATCACAAGAGGTAGCTAACATAAACGCAGGGGTTGTTGGTCATTTCCGTTCCTTCACTGGAAGTAGGTATTATTTGGTGATATATACATTTGATACTAAAAGGAAACTGTTTTAGATTCTCCTGCCGATTTGCATGGCATGTGGTATCCGACTGTCAAAAGAACTTTAGTTTGCCTTTCTCGGCTCTACATTTGTTTGGACCGGGAAATATTTCAGGGCGTAGCGCAGGAAGCATTGCTCATATGTGTTAAGACTATAGAAAAGGCAGGCGATAAAATATCCGCTAGAAAGGTAATACAATCAATATGAAGGAATACGTGATTCAAATAAATATTTTTAGAGTGCAATGGATGCGAAGCTGTTCCAAATAAAGCATCTGCTGATTATTAGGGAACAAATCGCTCCGTTTCAAGTGGATTTCACCGTGAAAGAGATGAGTCTAGATTTTAGTCATATGAGGAGCGCAGCAATGGATTTGATGCATAACCGTAGTAAAATATTCTCGCTCAGCAACAATGCGATCCTTGAATTTTTATTAGAGGGAACGCCTCGTGTTAAAGAGTACCTCGTGGATTCGCGCAAAGAAATTGATAAACATTTGAAAGCATCCTGCGAGGTCTTCATCAGCAATACTACTAACTCCTTGATTGGGAATCTACTGCAATGGTTGCAGAAAGTATGTATTTGTTTATCACGCTTTACAATGGCTAACTATGGCATAAACTAAATTAATTTACAGGCAGAACATGCTTTAAAGATGTCTAAAACGTATAAGCAGGACTTGATACCGCTCAGGGAACAAGAGTTTACTAAACCTCAGGTACTGGCTGGTATTATAAGCAGCACACAGAGAAACATAAAAACGAAGATTCCCGAGATCCAACGATCCATGCGCCTTTATTTGGCCAATCGTGAAACTGAATTTATTTTGTTTAGACCAATCAAAGTAGGTATTTTTTTATGGTGTTTATGAAGTGATTATGTAATTGAATGATTTCAGAACAACATCGTCAATGCCTTCATTGAACTGGATCAGTTGCTCGTCGCAGCTAAATACACTGCAGACGATGAACTTCTGATTGCTTGTCCGACGCCGGAGCAATTGAATATTCTCATCTGCTCCGTTTCGCTAACAGCTGATCAAGATCAGCATGCAAAAATGCAAGAGAAATTAAAAGAGTAATATTTAGGAAGAAAGTTAACAATTGTATTATTTTGTAAGATAAAAATATTTAATATATTCATTTTGTATATACACAATATTTACATTAAGGTCTACAATGGTTCAGGCTATATTTAGAATATTTGTTTACAGGAACATGAACAATTTTATTAAATTTATAGGAATTGTTTAATGCAATACACTGAAGCAAGTTTGGTTGCATATATTTTTTTGACAGAAGTAGAAAGAATTTGTTATTTACTAGTTTGTTTTTTTTGGTCAAGAAAGAAATGAAAGTAATTTGATAAAGTTTTATTATTATTAGACTATTGTCTCTTTTTTTAAGAAATGCAACGCAATGGTATGTACGATAGCCAGGAGATTTGCACATTGCCAAATGGCCCAATCAGATGTATATTTTTCTGTGAGTTTCATCCAACTGTGGGCCCAATTATATCCTGCCAAGTGGGTTTAAACGTTTGTTAATTTGATAAATTAAAAAAAAAACTAATTATTACGACTTTTTAGATACCAGAGAATTACATTAGCAAAGAATTATTTGACAGTATTAGTGTGTACATTATAACAAAAGCTGAGTTACGGAAGAGTACAATCACTGTGTAAGATTGAAATAATGTGTGTGATAAACAGCAAGGTTTATGGGTTATTGTAGGACATTGGATGATTACAAAATCTTGGGCTTCCCAGTGCGTATTGATGACAAGAAGTATCCTAGAAATGCATATCACTTTAATTTATGTTTTGTGTGTGACAGCAACTCGAGGACTGTTCACTATGAGCCAGTTGTTATGAAGTTCTCTGAATATTTGATGGCAATGGAAATAGAGAGCAGTTTCCTATCCTCAAAACAGTGTTCAAATAAGCTGGCACCCATTTTAACTCAAGTGCTTGAGAAATTGAATACAAATGGTAGGTTTGTCTTATTGTTTTAACAATGTTTAATTGTCTCATAACTTCAGGAGAGTGCGCTTTAACTGAAGGTCCAACAGCGACACACCTGAAAGTCGTGAAGATACACAAGGATCCAATTCAGGTGGCCGATCATCAGGTGCCGGTATTGGTCAGATCGTTGCCCGATCAACAGTGGGACCTGACGACGCATGCGGTCGCACCTTACATAGATGGTTTCAATCATGTTGCTAGGATAGCTACTCTTTCGGGCGTCGAGAATAATCTAGTCAAAGCTTGCGTTCAAAATCTTCTCTACTACAGAGTGGTAGCGCTAGTGCCTCTATTCCAATACGGGAACGTTTACTGCACCACGTCAAAACTCAAGTATTTGGCTCAAGATGCGGAAATCCAGGATAGATGCTTGAGGTACGTGGCGAAGTCTCCTCGTCAGTTACCGACCCTCCGGGATGTCTTCAGGATGTACGCAGCTATGACCAGAGGCACAAGGATTAAAGATTTGTGTTTGAGGATGAATCCTTCTTCGATGTGGATTAACGAGAGGAAGTTGGTACAATTTGGGGTGTTGGAAGGATTGATACGGAGAGTACACAAGTACCCAGTGTTGTTAGGTGACAGTAACGTACTACAAAAGACTTTGAACGGAAGTGCTAGTCTAGATGAAATCTGTTGCACGACGGGAGTCAGTGGACAGCAATTAGAAGATCAAATGGATAGAGATCATAACGTTGTATTATTATTTAAATAAACATATTGTATACTCTATATAATCTTATTAGATTAGAAAAAGTAGTATAGATAGATTTTAATATTAACCAGAGAGAGCATAAAGGCCTCGGTCGTTGACCTAATTGTGACCAATGAATATGTCGAAATAGCAGAAATTTAAAGTACTCGTTATATGCAACTCACGTTGCAACTGTGTTCATTTTGTTGCAGATGCTTTGTTTTGAGTGGTATGCTCACGTGTTCATTACTGCATTTTTTATATTTGTTATTTTACCTGTGAACATGTTGGACGTCAGCGAGGAACAGATTTCGAAGATTGGGGATGTTTTGAAGGATGAAAATCGACCACTGAAGGAGCGTTTTCGAGCGCTTTTCACGTTAAGGAATATTGGTGGACCAAAGGCAGTGGACGCAATAAACGTAGCTTTTGCAGATCCATCAGCTTTACTGAAACATGAGCTCGCCTATTGCTTAGGACAAATGCAAGATAAGTGCGCTATAAATGTGCTTGTTAAAGTCCTTGAAGACACAGATCAAGAACCAATGGTCAGACATGAGGCAGGTGAGTCATCTTGTTACATACAACACCCAAGATATTCAATTGGAATTATATCTGTTTTCAGCTGAAGCATTAGGTGCTATTGGCTCCAAGGAAACTTTGGATATTCTGAGAACATATCTCACAGACCCAACTGTTGAAGTAAAGGAAACATGTGAACTTGCTTTGGAGAGGATCCAGTGGTTGCATGGTGGTGAAAGTATTGAATCTTTAAGCCAGAATATTTACAATTCAGTTGACCCAGCACCACCAGCTACCACCACGGATGTTAAAGAGCTGAGGCTGATTCTCCTGAATCCTGATGTTAGTCTATTCAACAGATACAGAGCCATGTTTTCACTCAGAAATATTAATTCCAAGGAATCTATTGGTGTACTTTGCGAGGCTTTGAAACATGGAAGTGCACTGTTTAAGCATGAAATTGCCTTTGTGTTGGGTCAACTGCAAGATATTAGTACTGTATCCCACCTCACAGAATCTCTGAGAGATGTAGAGGAGAATGAAATGGTCAGGCACGAATGCGCTGAGGCACTTGGCGCAATTGCAACTCAAGAATGTTTGGAAGTTTTGCAAGAATACTTGAAAGATTCCAAGAGAGTGGTTAAGGAGAGCTGCGAAATTGCCTTGGATATGTGCGAGTATGAAAACAGTCCAGAATTTCAATACGCCAATACATTGAAAGTTGCCTAACGTCTTTTTATAATAAAACATGGAAATGTAAATAACATACTTTTAAATTAAACAGCAAAAATACTTATAAACTGTTTTGTTTATATTTGTCTCTATTATTTAAACCAGACAAGTTTGACAACCTATTTGATTGTCAATGTCTTTAAAACTACTTTTTTTCGACTTTTTACCATTACGTTACGCTCACTCTACAATCTGAGACATCTCTAATTAGGACTTCTTCGTAGAGTAGGTCGATGGCTTGGAATACACCGTCGAGTACTTGCTTTAATTGTTCATCTTTACTTCCAATTATACCCAATTGCAATCTATCATCATACGTCAATATGCTAAGACTTAAACCTTGAAATAGAAATGTTAAGTAGATAACTAAGGCTGTAGGAGGAGTCTTACAGACTGGGTCCAAATGGTTGATCAAGAAAAATTGGTTTTCAATTGTATCACCATTGAAGAGTTCCAATTTCGGTCCACCAGGAACGCAGCTCACACCGCTGGTTAACTTAAAGCTGCCGAAGACACGTTTGAGTAACGGAATCGGATACACCTTTAAGAAATATATACCGCAGGTGTATCCCAATTTGACCCAATGCGATTCCAAAGAATTCTTCAGATAATCCTTGGTCAGTCTCAGACGCTCCAACATATCGTAATCTTTGCTTCTTATGGGTATTTTCACTAATACACCGCAAAACTTGTTTCCAAATTCATAGCAAGATTTGTTGGATAAAAGTTTGGCGAGTCGAGGCACATCGAATTGTCTTGGACAAACGCACGATACGTACTTTGGTAATTTATCTTGTCTTGCTTCAATCACCTTTGACAAGGATGCTGAGTAGCAGCTCAAGAGAATGGAAAAGAATGTAGAGTTTGTGGTTTTAGATATTACCTTCATTTTCTTCAAGAAACATTCATCGTTTTCACAAATGAAAGCCGTGGAATTCCCTTTGTAACAATCCCTGTAAAAAACTGTTCTTTCATCCTTAATTTTTAAAATGATGTTTCTTTTGGACGGCAACTTCTTCAACGAAGACAGCAACTTATTTGCGTACACATCCTTGAGAGGATTCGATTTACAAAAGAGATCACTGAAAATATTGTAAGCGGAAATTGCGTCAGCCAAGCTATGATGGTAACGTATGATCATCAAAGATCCAGACAATATCACTTCCCAGTTGAATTGATTGTTGAATGGTAAAAGAGAGTTGTGCGCTTCTTTCAGGACTTCTCCAGCGTCACGTTCATCGCTTCTGATGAAATCAGCGACATCAACATTTTCGCTCTTCATCAAATACATGTAACCCATGAATTCCTTTCGTAAACTCATCAGCTTACCGTATCTCTTATCCTTGATTTTCTCATTGAACTGATCGCGTATTTTCTGCAGCAGGACCCCATTAGGTGTATCGGATCTTATCATGTACACGTATGTGACCACATCCGGAGTTGTACCAAAATTCAGGGACATCAGATCGTATCCAGTTATTAAGCATAGGAACTTTGATCCGAAATGCAGCCTAAGGTAGAGCTCAACAAGTTTCTTGTAAGACCAGAAGATTATTAGGGTCAGGCATGTGAGGAATGCGAAGAATGGAGCGAAAAGCGCAGACACCGGACGCAAACAAATACAATACTACGAATATTTGGAACAAATTATTATTTTCAATTTTGCTTGCATTAGTTTTACCTTGCACATTACGTAATGGCCTTCCAAAAAATTGTACACATGCCCAAGCACAGACCACATAGTGATATCATCTACGCTGTCCCAACTACTAATGGTCAAAACAACAATACTACACAGCAATGTATACATAATTTAAAACATGTTTTACCAGTGGATAATTATTTAAAACAATTAATTATGTATACGTCCTTACTTAAGGATTTGCTCTTTTTAGTAATAATGACTGTGACATGTTTTAAAGAATAGCACTAATGGTCAACTGTTCAGGTCATCTCACACAATATTAATACTTATTATTGTTAATGAATGTTTGCAAAAGTATTGGTATTAGAAATGAGGTGGATTGCAATGATTCTACCTTTGTTTGCACGTTAATAATTTTTCATATGTTCGCTTTCCTCGTTATTTATATAAAATGATCTAAACCACACTACGATTTCCTCAATGTTTATAATTGCTTGTTCCGGATAATTATTGAGTTTCATTTTGTTTTCGCAAGTCGCTATTTCAAATATCTTGTAATACAGCATCTGCCAAAAGTCGTTGCCTTTTACATATGTTTCATTAAAACTCAATCTCTAAAGCTAGTGCATAGAATTAGTGCTAAATAAAATAAACATCAAACATAAACAATACTAAATTAAACCCTAGACAACAATGCACATAAACTGACTAAAATGCGTTGTGGTACAACTTGTGAAAATGAAAATATTATTTGAATTTGTATGCAAAATTAGACGTTTTTAAAACACCAACAGAAAATAAACAGATGCGGATTGAAGATAAGGAGTTAAATTAGTTTGTCATATATTTACGTCATAGTCCAAAACAGACCCAACTGTTATTTGTAAATAAGCAACAAGAAACAAAAAAAATATGGTCTGACGAAATGAGTACTAACTTCAATAACAAATTTGTTTTTTTTTCAATGCTGAATAGTTTTCAATAATTTTAATTTTATGTTGATTATGAAATTTAAAATTAATTTAATAAATATCTTATATATATATATATAAGTAGTTACTCCTTCTATAGATAATGTATGCGTTTGATAAACTGAAAAGTACAGGTGTTCACTCATTGTATGGAGATTGTTTACTTGTTTTACAATCACAGCTACAAGATGCAGGTGTTCACTTCTTATATGGAGATTGTTTACGTGTTTTACAATCGCAGCTGCAATTCCTGCAAGTGCAGGTATTTACTTCCTATAGGTAATATTTATACATTCAATAGTTTATACTTATAATTGTTTAAAAATATCATTGTTTATAATGTATAATATTTAGTTGTTGATAAAACAAAATAGATTTTTGAGAATTCTTTCATAATGTCTCATTTTGACAGTTGTTCAGAATATTTTGGTGATTTGAACGAGGAAGGCCGTCGTCACGGGTACGGATGCCAGAAATGGGGCAATCAAAAGTATTGCGGTTCATTCCTAGAAGACAACTTGCACGGTGATGGCATTTACACCAGCCTGAAAGATAAGTACATGTACGAAGGCAGTTTCTATGCAAATTGCTTTGAAGGATACGCCCGGGTAATACAGGATGATTGTACATATTTCGAGGGACTCCACAAGAAGAATCACCGTTTTGGTCCGGGCGTTTTAACATACCCGAACGGAAATCAAGACGTGGGACTTTGGTTAGGCCACGGTTTGATTCGTCTTTCTCAGGCGGTATGCTCACATTGGGTACCTAAACTAGCCGTTTCGAATCCGGCGAAAATACGACTTCTCGGCTACAGAAAGCTGGTGTCAGTAGAGCCGGAGCAGTATAAGGCTAATCTAATTATTCCTATTTACCACAAACCTGATAGGATCTACAATGATAACATAAGGGATTCAAATTCATCCGCTTTTAATAAACCTAAATATGATAGGGAATTCTTCGGCGACAAGAGTAGCTACATAGAAGTAGCTCTAAGCGAGAACGAGAGCTCCTGCATGTTCGTTGAAGAGGAGGAGGAAGAGGAAGTCGGGGAACCGCAAGAAGTACAAGAAGTTATTTCTCTCCTATTGAATCACGTGGAGCGTTTTCTGGATAGCTCGCATGTAGAACTCAGACTAATAGAACTGAAGAGGTGTTTTCTGGAGATTTTACCGAAGGTCGAAACACCACTAAAGATTAGAACAAAGAAGATGCCGGTCAAGAATTTGCTCGCTTGGAATAATGAGCGTATCTCCGTTGAATTGCTAAAGCATTCGTTCGTGCATAGGCACAATGAGAACACCATCAACTTCGACGTGCCGAAACTGCTCTCCGGAGATCGAAGCGTCTTCGGCGATCCTGGAATCTTGGAGTGCGCTTGCATTTCCTTCCTAAACCATTGCTCGAATGGAAATGAATCGGAGGCAAGATCTCTTGCTGCTCACTGCCACTTAAATCCTGATTTATCCGATTCAAACGGGAATTCTGCAGTGTTCTTTGCTGCGTGCCGAGATCGTTGGAACATTATCCGTTTATTGACCAATCTAGGTGCTAATCTGGATGCAATGAACGACGAAAACCTTACACCCCTCACATTATCTCTGACGAGGTACATCGCTTACAATAAAGCAATTAGTAATTGGGAGGAGGCTTTCTTGGACACACCTAAGATTTCTGAGAAGGATTTGGAGGAGATCAACAGCTGGAGACCGCAAAGCTCATTAATAAGTCTGATTGCTAAGGATTACGTTATTAAACACAACGAGGGAATTTATTTCGGCGAGTCGGAGGAGTTAATTCTGTACGTTCTGCAGGGTTTGAAGCGGAAGGATGCTGATTTCGAAGATATATTTGAGAAGCTTGGATTAACTAAAGTTAGCGAAAGCTTGCGCAACTTCCAGAAGCCATACCAATTTGACAAAGGAGACATTGAAGAACCACCTGCAACTCCGTACGTATTCCATACGGAATTCCGGAAGAAGATAAAAGCAAAGAAAGCCAAGAAAGCGAAAAAATCAAAGAAGCAAAAGAGCAAAATGGAACCCGAGATGGTTATTGATGAGAGATTAGAGCTAGAAGTGATCGTAAATACTATTCGGGTTCTTCTACACTTCGGTGCTGATCCCAATTATGGTGAGCTCCCACTGCCTCCTCTCTTTCTAGCCGTTTACACTGAAAATCCGCTTATTTTGTCGGAGATTCTGGGAGCTGGCGCTTCTCCTAATCTCACCTACAAATCCATGACACCTCTTCACATCATCTGCAACATGCCATCCGTACCCGGTTTATCGGAAATGGCTCAAGTACTTTTCCAATATGGGGCTGATCCGAACGTTCGAACTGAACCCGATCATTGGCTGGAGGAAGGGTTCAATGTTATGGGCAAACAGGAAGGCGATCCAACGGAAGGAAAGACAGCTCTTCATATATTGGCCATGAGGTACGATGAGATTCCTGATGAACTTCTGGAAACTGTAGTAAGAGCGGGTGCAAAGAATCTTAATTATATAGGACACACGCCTCTATCTTTGGCAGTTCTTCGCGGAAATTCAAATATAGTCGATCGATTACTGAAAACAGGTAGCGACCCAAACCAGATACTTGGCAATAACTTGGGCACTGTGCTAACAATTTATACTTTAAATAGATACAACACAACTATCCCTGATATTAAGACCTGTTTAAAAATTATAGACATTCTGGTAGATTCATACGCGAATCCTTTAAATCCGACGGGGCTGGATTTGAATTGCATCGAGTTTATGCGCTTGGAGGAAAGTGCTGCGCCTCCGAAGAAAGAAAAAAAGAATGCGAAAAAGAAGAAGAAGAAGAGCGTTGTCGATCTGTATAAAGAAAAACTTATTAAATTGACGAGAGATGTTGCATTACGACATTACCAGTTTAAAGCACATGTAGAGAACTACAAAAAAGTCCTTTTCGGCGACGAACAGAATAAGAATTTGATCAAATTCTTGAACGTCGACGAAGCCCTGAAGATGCATCAGCTGTTAATAGACAGGAAGATAATCGATATGCGCAATGATCTGCACGCTTTTATAACATATACATTGTTTCAGCTTTATTCTACGATTGGGTTTAAAGCAAAGAAGAAAAAGAAAAAGTACAAGGTGGCTGATGATCTAGCAAAACTGCAATTACCTGAAGAAATTGAAGAACCTGTTAACGTGAAACATAATAGAAGAAGGAGGCGCTTATCGAAGCAAATAATCAGGGAATTTGAGTTGGATCCGAATGAGGAGAAGTATGTGGTATGCTTTCAGTGTTTGCTGAAGAAGGACAAGATTCTAATCATATGTCCAAATTGTGGTTTGGTGTATTTCTGTTCCGAGGCATGCAACAAGGCCAATAATCGAATGAAAGGAACGCGTCATCCGTGTAAGGGTTTATTTTATGCTGAGCAATTGAAGAGGTACTACGAATTGAAAGCTCTGGGATTGAGTCTACCGAAATTAGGTGGAAATGCCTTGCTTGGTTTGAGGAAAGAGCTCAAAAATCTCGGCGATTATCTAAAGAATGATTTGTTGATGAATCTCTTGGGAGAGAATGGAGAATTCGTAAATCCATTCACAGCAGTACCTGATGAGCACGATACGATTGGAAAACGGGGCAAAGTGAAGAAAGGTAGCGGAAGAGATGGTAGTGCAAGAAGTAAAAGTGCAAGTAGTTACGGTGCTGGGAAAAGTAGCAGAGGTTCAAGCAGTGGAAGAAGTAGAAGCAGCGGTAAGAAAGGTAGGAGAAGCGATGATTCTTACGGTACGTCTGGAAGAAGTAAGAGCGGAAAGTCTGGTAGAAGTTCTGGGGATGATGATGATGACGATGAGAGAGGTTATGGATCTAGAGGGAAAAAAACTAAACGAGGTAAAAATAAAAGTCGTTCCGATGATGATGATGATGGTGATCGGGGAGGAAGAGGTAGGAAGGGCAAAAAGGGTAATAAGAACAGAACTGATGATGATGAAACACGTAGTGGAAGGAGTGGAAAAAATAAAGGAAGTAGAGGTAGAAAAGGTAGAAATGACGAAGATGATAGAAGAAAAGGTAGAAGAGGTAAGAGCGGAACGAAGGGGAGATCTGGATGGGACGATGAAGGAAGGGGAGAAAAGGGAAGAAGCGGTAGCCGAAAAAGAGACGACGATGAAAATGACAAGAAACCTGGTGGAACTCAACTGAATACCGATAAAACTGGAACTGAAGCAATCTCTGGGGATAACGAAAAATTGAAACAGATTGTGCGTTTGCCTAATAAATATCAGTTGTTCATGAGGAAACTGGCGGAACTTTTTCCGGACTTTGACTGGTCCTCGTTCCTTTTGCCCTTCATCTGCTTCACAGACGGTCAACTCTACTACCGTTTCGCGTCGAGACGCCCGATTTTTTGCCCGACGTACACAGGAATTTAAGAAATAAAGGCAAAAAACAGTTAAAACTAGTTTTATTTAAAAAAAATATCTTAAAAATCTATATAAAAAAATTATACGTTTTCGTAAACCGATTTCCTCTTCTCATTTTCTTCATTGTTGTATATAATCATATCGTTCTGGAGCAGAGGAATGGCCGATTCGTTCTGAAAGATATCGTCGTCGGTAACAGAAGTGCGGATGTCTGTTTCGTCTACGTCCACTACCGTCTTCAACGCTTTGAAAACATTCGGTTTTAAGTTGAGGAAGACCAATTGGCGAGATTTGCTCTTGAATGTCTTAACCGCAGCGGCGAGCATCTGCAAAGTAATCGCAATTTAATTGGTTGCTAGTTGTTTTTGTGTTGGTATTCAATTAGTACTTGGCAACCGGTGTAGTCGATTCGAACGAGATTCTTCAGGTCCAACACGATCGGCATGGAATCGTATTTTACGGAGAGCGTCATCAAAGTGTCTGTCATGTAGTTGACGGAGGGGAAGAACAGGCCCAGTTCCGGTTTCACCAGTAAATACTCATTTCCTTTTCCGTTCTGCAATGAAATGTGCATTAAAATTATGTTATTATTAGCAATTATATTTGGATTTACTGATTTGATATCTGTGTGGATCTCGGGCCTCGTCCATAGTTTGATCATCGGAATGATGTTCAGGAAGACCCCAACTGCTAAGCCGACCTCGACGCCCAAGTAGAGACTCGAGAAGAAAGTTATTAAACAGATAAAGCAGTCAAATTCTAAAATAGAAAATATTGTTAGCCACTATACAAATGTTATGGGTAAGAAAGATGATCTTACTGTTACATCTCCAGAGTTTAGGAATTTCCCAATATTCGACCATGAACATGACGGCGCAAATGAGGACGGCCGCAATCGATGGTTTCGGAATGAAGTAGAAATAGGGTGTCAGGAAGCTGAGTGCTAGTAGGATCATGGTTCCTGCGTAGAGGCCTCCCATCGGCGTCTGAACGTTGCTGGCGTTATTCACAGCTGATCTTGTGAAGGCGCCCGTTGTCGGCATAGCACCTACGAAGGAGCCCAAAATATTGGACATACCTAAGGTCATCATCTCTTGGGTTGCTTGGAATACGCTTCCGTCAGCTGAAGTAAAGCGATCAACAATTAGTCGACTGAAAAAGTTGATAAAGTTCAGTTAATCTTACAGAACGATTTAGCGATGGCCACGTTGGCAAGAACAGCGACGATTGGAAGAACAATGATGCTCGAACCCAAAGTGCTGATCATCTCCACAAAGTGTACCGTCTCATTACCGTTTGTTGTACTGAAATTGGGTAACTTGAATTCGGGAAGACCCGGCGTAATTTTGCCTGCAATGACAAAAGGCTGCTCTCCGGTATTGTACTCGAAAAGGAAAGCAATAATGCATCCGAAGAGGACGACAAGCGCATTCCTGCATATTGCCAGATACCATATGGCCTTTTTCAACGTTTTATTCTTAAAGTCGACCTGGCTGATATACTTGATGGTCAGCAATACAGTAATAGAGCCCACACCCAAACAGGTGTCCGACAATTTGGTGTATTTCAGATGGGCAAACAACTCCTGAATCAGATTGAAGATGCCGACGCTCGTGAACTTGATGCCGAGTATATTTTTCAATTGTGCCAATATGATGATGACTGACGTGGCTGAAGTGAAGCCGGACGTTACGGGAGCAGAAATAAAGTCCACCAGGAATCCCAAGTTGAAGATGCCCATCAGTAGCTCGACGCAACCGGCCAAGAAAGTCAACAGGACGATGTAGTCGATGCCCATACCATTCAGGTAAGAGAAAGTGAGCAGAGACATCAAGCTGCTGGGTCCGATTGACACCTGCTTGATGGTGCCAAAGAATATGTAGACGAATGATCCCATGATGGCGGTGTAGAGTCCGTAATGCGGCGGCAGCTCGGCAATGGAAGCATATGCTATCGACTGGGGCATCATTGTCAATCCGACAGTTATACCGGCGATCATGTCCGAGAAGAAGGCCGTCCTGTTGTACTGAGGAAGCCAGTGCAGGATCCGGAATTTGTCGTAGACGAAACGCCTCATCTTCGATTGTCCCTCGTCAGTCGTCACTGCATTTACACGAATGAGTTTTTACAGAACGCTTTAAAACGATAAATACTTACTATCTCTGCGTTTACGGTTTTAGTTCTAGTCTATTCGTCGCTGCTGCAAAATCCTCGGTATCGTTGGACATAAGTGTTGTGTGCATCGATGGGTACACAAACGGACCTGAGCGCTCGTAAGTCGCGAAATTATACACTGAATGGAATCAAGACTCCGAAACCTTTTGCTTTTAAATAATTCGCACCGAGATTTACATACGCAAAGCCCCCCAACTAATCCTCCACCAGCACCTTATCTCAGGCGATTTTTGGAGGGGCCAAATCATGGTCCTCCACTGAAAACGAGCAATTAAGGCGTAGTGCACAACAACAGATTACCTATCTGACCATCATAAAACTACCATACCGAAAATCGTCTCCAAGTTAAATAAACAATAACGACGTCATCCAATTATGCAATACTCGGAGGTAAGCAAGCTTAGATAAACAGGACCACAACGAAAACAAAAAATACGTGTACACACATAGTAAGTAAATTCATTGTTTGTTCAACACCTAAAGCCGACATAATCCCTTGGGCTTTTTCCTTTGCGAACGTAAAAAAAAACAACATTTGATGGTATTCGCTATTTACGTAGATTTACTAAAAGACAGTCGTATTGAAATGTGATGTGCGAGTCACTTCGACTTCTTTTCATTCAGTTTTTTGGCCTTCTCCTTGGCTCTGGCGCGTCGTTCCCTGGCTCTCTTCAGCCGTTTTCTGTGTCGTTTCCACCGTTTTCGGCACCTTTTCTCAACGACTGTGAGTACTTCGTTACCGCGCTCGTAAATTATCCAGAAGATCATCGCCCATGGGGAATTTCTCATGCAGTTCGGCACGAATCCCTTGTACACTCCTTTTATACCTTCGAACCGCCACGTTTTCCTCAAGCAACTCCACGTAGACTTGTATATTTTTCCTCTGCAATGAAAAGCAAATCAAAAGCATTCGATTGAGGTCCAGCATTCGTTACCTTCCACGTTTGTCGACGGGTTGATTCATCATGCGAGTCTTCAAAGTATCCACCGGGGTGGAAAGCATGGAGGTAATGAAACCGGAGAAGCCGCTCGAGGCTATATGAGTCATAAGGCCGTCGCGAAAATGTAATTCCAGGATGTAATCCTTGGAGACGTCGTAGCATGCGAGGTCGCCGAGGTTGATCAGACTGGCTCGGAACGAGTTGGGAAAGCTTCCCTTCCAGAAACCCATGGGTCCTTCGGTCGAGTAAATGGTCCTGAAGGCACCCATCATCCCGTCCGTCCTCGAGCGCATGTGTAACAGCTCTCGTTTACCCTCCATCTGAGCATAAATCTTCGCCACATCTGTTGGATTACCTAGGAAGGATGCAAATCCACCAGCTGCCATGCCACCTGCAAGACAGAAAACACACATTTACAAAAAAAAAGAATAATAGTTCTGCAACAGTACTAAGTGCATTGCTCATGAAGGGCGTCATGTACCCTCCGCTCGGAGGAAAAATCCATAGCTTCAGGTACTCGTAACCTGCCATCCTTGGTCCTGAATAGAGAAAGTGGCGTGCTAACTGCCATTGCATCCCTTTGTACAGACTGAAGAAACCCTCCTCTTTTATGACACCCACCAGTGTGTCATAGGTCCCTCGGTACGGCTCTTTATACATGTTCATGTCGACTTTGTTTACGAACTCGCCTTGCAACTGGAGTCGCGTCTTTATTAGATCGAAGGGATAAGTTACTGCAACAGGACAGGCATTTAGATGCTAATACTTATGCCCGACCACCGTTCGTATTCACTAAATTCGGCCATCCATGCTGAACCGACGGTCAGAGTGTAGGCACCCCAAAAGGACTCGGCGAACGTTCTCTCCTTCTCCCTTGTCCCCAGCACAATCGCAATTACGTTTCCCCTGCAAATGCAATGTTAAACCTTGATCAGTGATAGGGCACCTTAAACAATACTCATTCTGCACACTCACATTGTCACATCTTAAAAGTCTAATATTGACAACAACAAGTCTATTACTTACATAACGAACAAGCTGTTTTGATTCTAATTCATGATCATGATTTAGTCGAGTTGAACGCACATCATTCATTCATTTATAATAGGGATTAATTCAGCAATAGAATCTCATTTATTTATTTTTTCTTTGTATTTCTGCATTTTTATAGTATTAAGTTTATTTTTTGTGATTGTTATTTCAATAAATGTTATTATTATTTAAGATGCACTATATCACAAATTCATAAACAAATATTTTTTAAATTTATTCTTTCACTGCTTAACAAAATATAAAGCTTTACAAACAATAATTGAAGATTTTTTTTTAAATAATTATGACTTGTTACTGAAGAATTTTAATATGTTTCTACTATTGGATTATTAATAGATTATTTTTTGTGTAAACCAGTTCTCAACGCTCAACTTCACTAAATTTATTCGATTCGTAAGGTACAATGATCTGCCCAAGAAATTGGAAAATTTCCAAACTGTCGATCAAGGTTTTTGGCTCAAGCATTTAGCGTTTTCATACTATGTAATAAATATAAAATTTGAATTTATTCTAATTATATTATTTTAAAATTTTCTAATAAAACTTCAATTATTATAATAATATAGATATCGTATAATATCTAATCTTAGAATTAATGATAGTAAACATTTTTTCCAAATAATACAAAGCGCTATTGCCATAAACTTTTCATCTGTATATGATCTCGAAGCGCGTCTGCATTCAAGTATATTGTCTACTGCTAAGGTACTTGTAATCATGGCTAAATTGACGTCAATACAAACATAATTATTTAGTAGGTACCGTAATGGTCTTAATAGATCTTTATCCATATTTATCCACAAAGAGCAATTTCTAAGATATTCCTTTTAATATGTAAATGTCTAACATTAGAATTTAGCATTTAGCTGTAATTCGCTGTGAAAGTTGAAGAAATAAAAAAAAATAGCGCCGAGAAAGCTGTCTTCACATTTTAGCTATTTCCTCAAAAACCGTACTTATGAAAGTTGTATAGTTAGGGAATGTAACGCATATCAAGTTATTGCTTTGCTTAGAGTCGTTTGGCTGTAATTCGCTAATTAATTGGATATTATTTAAAATTACTTATTTTTCGTCCTGTGTTCGTAGCTCGTCCGAGATTCTAAAAATATATGCGAAATATTATGCATTTCATGGTGGCACGGAATTAGAAGCGGCCAGATCTTCGCTCCTTAAATTGAAAACATATAGTATATATCTCGGTGTGTTTACATGGATGTGTATATGTTTACATAAGTACGTGCGTATAGATTTTCGAAGGAAAAACCGTTAAGGACTAGATAAATACACATAATTACGCATCCGTCGGATTATTGCTGCAGAGCGCAGTCGAGATTAATTATTTGGAAATTTCCCTTACAACGTGACGTCGGCGAGATAACGAAGCTGCTGATAACATTCTGCAAATCGAAAATTTGAAAATACGTGTACGTTATGTACCGATTTCGATGTTTCGTGGGGAGGAATTGCAAAGTTTCTTCAGGAAATGTTCAAAATTTGAACTGGTGCGTCGGTCAGTGCTGCCAACGTGTGGCTCGCGCTCTGTGGCTTTCGTACGCGTCAGAGTGTCGGGTTTCAATGGTGGTTAATGGGAGTGTACCGAGGCATAGGATTTTAGTGTCGGCGGAGAGCGCGGGTGAATAGAGGAATAGTTCTGGAACACATTCCGGGTGGTTATCCCTTTGTTTTTTATTTTGTTCGCCTTCCTCCCTGCAATCCTCTACCCCTTCCCGTTTCTGCTGCAATGTTCCTGGAGGAGTTGCCTAGGGATTAGTGGCGGTTATTCGAAGAATCGGCAGTCCAATATATCTATATATACATAGTGATATATGTATGTGCATAGACAGGAAGAGGAGCGAGATAGCCAGAGGAGACAATAAAAAAGGAAGAGGAAAACATTGAATGCAAGAGAAGAGCGAACATCATCAGCTTCTCACTCGTACACACACATTGGAGCAGAAAAAATAAATCCGTCAGCGGCCATCTGTAAATCGCCCACCATTTGGATCAAGTGACAATTGGTGAAGAGTGAGGAGAGGGACATTCCTTCGAAATTTGAATATACCGTGCGTTCGTGTGCGTGTGTGTGTGCAAAAGACTGTACTTTTTCTTTCTTTTCCTCTTCCTACTTCTGTTCGTGTTTTCATTCCATTCCCGTGTTCCTCTTCTCTTTGTCGTCGCTATGGAGGCTGTAGCCAAGCACGAATTCAATGCCACAGCTGAGGACGAGCTCAGCTTCAGGAAAGCCCAAGTGCTCAAGGTACGTCCCACCGCCATCCCCTTCGGTAGGCGGGAGAGGTGGGTCATCGTCGTATCGCTCAGCGCTAATCGCATTCCTCTTGTGCTTTTGTAGATCCTGAACATGGAAGATGACATGAACTGGTACAGGGCCGAACTGGACGGCAAGGAGGGGCTTATACCCAGCAACTACATTGAAATGAAAGACCACAAGTAATCACTCACGATAACGGGTAGCTTTCCACCGAGCGTCGCACTGATTCATTGTTGTGTTTCATTTCAGCTGGTACTATGGCAGGATAACAAGGGCAGATGCTGAGAAGCTGCTGAATACGAAGCATGAGGGCGCCTTCCTTATAAGGATCAGTGAATCATCACCAGGCGACTTCTCTTTATCAGTAAAGTAAGAGTTATCACAGTTTCCTGCAATGGTTTTGTGGTTTCCTGTTTAAATTAACAACACGCACACTGATTGCTGTTGCTCGATTTTAGGTGCTCTGATGGCGTGCAGCATTTCAAAGTCCTCCGTGACGCACAGGGTAAATTCTTCCTTTGGGTGGTGAAATTCAATTCACTCAATGAACTGGTTGAGTACCACCGCACAGCATCAGTCTCCCGCTCACAAGAAGTCAAACTTCGAGACATGGTTGCAGAAGAGGTAAATGCAAAGCAATCAAACCTAAATGCATCATAAAAAAGTCAATATTTACAAATTACATGTAATTTCATTAATACACATTAATTACTATACAGTGTTTTGTGGTTATGCTTTATGTAATCCATAACACGTCGATTTTAGTTCATATTGGATTTATATAAAAAAATCGGCAATAATAATTGCAACAAAATTTATTGCATCAACAATTACAAAAAATAAATTGTTGAGAAGGGCTATAGACCATAGTTCTTTCTGCCCTAACTATATTAATTCCATACAAGTAACGAAACGTCGGTTAATTAACACACGTACCTTAGCTGCAAATTAAATAAAATAAACCATTTCTTTGTTTGAAATGAAGTAAAGGAATTATATGAAATTGCAGGTTGCTGTGTCCAAAATCACAAGGTAAAACATAGAAATTAAAGCAAACAAAGCAAAAAAGATTAATTCATGCTGAAAAGAATAAGAGACACAAAATGCGGAAGGGTGGTTTAGCCCTTTCGCTTTTTTTTTGTTGTTGGCATTTCCATACTTTCTAATTTAATTAATTTTTGTTTGCATTTCCTTTTATTTTCATCATTCACTCGATGTTTTTCTTTTTAATCTACTTAATAATTTCATCATCAGCAGCAACACTAACGTGTGTCAATTAACTTGTTTGTGATGTTATTTGCCATCGAATTAATTACATGAAACGCGCGCGCAACACAATTGATGAGTGTCGCCCATTGTTCCAACTAACGCATCTAATTTGTTCTAAATTTTGCTTCTCACAATATATATTGCTGCGTATGTGATGATTACACAAAGGTCAATGAAATTTGATATTGATACAGTTGAAACACATCAGTTCAACTATTGCATCAATCTAATACGTCGTATTTCACGTATTTTGACTAAGTCTATTGGTTGTTATTGAGAAATCTTAATATTGTTAATCATGATTCCTGAAATGCTTTAGATTTCATGGTAATAGTCTTAACATTTAGTATCCGTATTACTACTACTACTATATTATTAGCCGTTAAAGGTATATCACTATATTTGATGTCAGTAAACTTAAGATGATTGTGTTGCTTAAGTCTTTAGTCATAGTTGATTGACAACTTATTTGTACCATTTTGGGAAGGCTTGTTTTTTGTGCAAAAGCTATAAGTTGTCGGTTAATTATAATGTCGTTGATCATAGAGAATTTGCCATTATGCGTTACATAACAAGTGTTCTGTTTTGATTTGTTTGCAGTGTTTAGTGCAAGCCTTATACGATTTCACGCCGCAGGAGCACGGGGAATTGGAATTCAAACGCGGCGATGTGATTACCGTGACGGACAGGTGTGATCAGCACTGGTGGAACGGGGAGATCGGCAATCGCAAAGGTTTGTTCCCGGCCACCTACGTAACACCGTACCGCTCATAATGGAAGATGATGATCCGCCTTCTTCCTTCACACATTGCATATTCTTTTTGACACAAATCGAGGAATGACAACAAGCGCAAATCCAGAAACGAACACACAAATGAAAACTACCAACAAACCGGACCACAGAAGACAACAAATATTCCCCGGGTTTCCGCCTTTATCTTTCTTATTCGTTTGATTTTAATTAACCTCTTCATATATATTCACACACATTATATATTTATATATATATATATTCAATGCGAGGGATTCGTACGAGTTCCGTTCGAGTTTGCCGTCAGATTGACTTGATTCTTTGAGGACACGATGTATGGGTCTGAATCACACCAAGACAACTTCGTTTTTTTTTTCTATTTTGGCGTGATTCGAACCGCGAAAGAACGCTTTTATTAATTATAATTAATACAGTTTAATGTTTATTTTGTGATAATTTTAGTAGGGACTTTTTATTATTAATCTAATAGTTATTATTATTAGTACTCATACAACATATTTTCTTCACCTTTATTACTATTATTACAACTACTACACATAGATGCATTTCTTTATTACAACTATTATTCATTAATTTGACTATATATATATATTGAAACGGTTGTTATTTCTATTTTATATATTTTGTTGTTTATTTGCTCATATTTTAAAAGAAAACGAAACATTTTGTTAAGAGAGAGAGATGAGAATGAAATTTGATCATTCAGTTCGTTTTTAAAGCTGGGGCGAAACCAATTTTTTTTGGAGGCAACGAATCTTTACTCTACCACACTTTCAGTGCAATTCTAAACAATATTATCATTACGTTGCCTTAGCTGAACACACAGATATATTAATGATGAATCGCTTATATATTCGTATTGTAAATAATTTTATCCTTCATTTTTTAATTCTAGATAATGTGCCAGGAATATATAAATATATATATATATAAAAAATATAATATATTATTTAGTTTGTACGTAAAATATTCTTATTCTTCGACTTATTGTTGTTCTTCAGTTTTCAGTCTTTCCAGGTCGGCATTATCTCTTTTATTTTGTTTTCGACGTATCAAAGATAACATTGAATCAAAAGAAATTTCAAAGTAAATAAAAGATGACGTGTGAAATTGCTCTTTGTAAATACTAATATACATATTATATATAAATATATTATTTTTTAGTTACATTAGTTCATAGCTGTATTGAAGAAATAATATTACATAAGAGAGTAATTATTTTTTCCATTAAGTGCTGCATTATATTTAGTGAATATAATATGCCAGATAAAATGAAACAAAACAATTCTTATGAACATTTATTTACCACCGAACTACAACTCCCACTTTGCTTATACCAACAATTATTGTTTGCTTTTTAATCTTTTTAACTAATTTTATGCCGTGTTTTGCAAATTATATATTAAGTTTTCTTAATTATAGTGGAATGCGTTAAAAAAAGTGATTTATAAATTGCGAAATTGTAGGAAGTTGAAAGCAAAACTGTCATCATTAAAGCAATAATGAATATAAAGTAAAGACTTTTAATTACTATTATATTAATATTTTTTCTATAATTATGATCATTATTCCTTTGGTTGTTTATTGATATCTTCGTTATTTTGATCTGATTTAGGAAGATTCTTTCCTTTACTGTAGGAAACAAATGAATTGAACCTTTATATAAAAAAATATAAGTTGGTTGCATATATAGCCACCGTTACAACATCTCGATTTAAGATCAATTGCAAATTGAGGTCTTAATATTGGTTTAATAACACTTGGGATTCTAGAAATGTATATGGAATATATAAAATATAACAAATACATTTTTAGAATTTTAAAGGATTATTTAAAATTGGTGTATTTATTTTTGAACTGTTGGTAGTCACTGGATAGGGCAATTTACTACGAACCATTTTTCTTTCACTTCAAAGTTTCTCTGTGGCATTGATACACGTAAGTTTTATCTTCGTTTTCCTTTAAAATCCTTCATGTTTTTTAATCAATTTTATCAAAATTTTGATTTTAAAATATAAACGAGTGTTGCACAATGTTTAGTTACATTGATTTAACTATAATATGGCAGATTTTACTGAATTTTCAAAACGCAATGCTATGCATAACCTCACAGTTGCTCACAGAATCTTCGGTTGAGATGCGGTTTTTATGTTTATAAATATATAGGAAGTTGTTTTATTTTGGAATACTTAAATTAGAAGTAAAATTAAGATCACACTATTTTGATGTGTTGTGTCCGACCACTTTATTATTGGTTATTATATTATTGATATGTATATCCTACAGCTAGGATGTAGGATCCCTCTTAACAATTAAATACATCAAATATACAAACTGATACTTTTACGAGATCATTTAGTTTAGCTTGTGGAATATTTCCAACAACGTGGACACTGGCGTCCGTCATTTGGGTAGGCCATAAAAATTAATATAAACAAACTGTTAATCCCATACACTTAAAATACATGTCTGTTCGAAGAACAGCCTTAAATGCACAATGCCAGAAGAGCTAAAGCTAATATAGGACATCAACACCAACATTTTATACTTTTTTGATATCTAAATAAACAGTCTAAAATTGATTGAATTGAAAAAAGAACAGTCTTAGCTAGGAGAGCAACTTACGAGAAGAATGTAATGTTAAAAAAAAACAAGAGATCAACTCTTATACAGTTCACTTCTACACAAAAACACTCAACTGTATAATAAAATAAAGACAGTATTTTCTGCAAATTATAGTTACACGTAACCTCACTTTATTGTTATTATGTTGATTGACATTATTTTTATCGAACTGAAATCATTATCATGATGACCAACAATCGTTCCTTATTATATGATTGCTTATGTGATTATAATTCTTCCAACTGATGCAATTTGCGTTGCTCATTATTCCGAGGATATATTTATGGAATTGTACATTAATATTTTGTCTTCTGTTCACTGGTCTATTCTAGGTTTATCGTTGTGAACATAACGTCAAGATGTCGGGAAGCTCAGACATTCTAGCTCTGAAAGAAGATGATGTGACCAAGATGTTGGCCGCATGCACCCATCTGGGTGCGTCGAATTCAAACTTCAACATGGCAATGTACATCTACAAGAGGCGTCCTGATGGTGTCCACATCATCAACCTCCGCAGGACGTGGGAAAAGGTGGTGCTAGCTGCCCGGGCTATAGCAGCAATTGAGCACCCATCTGAGGTGTTCGTTATTTCTTCTCGTCCATACGGACAGCGTGCTGTATTGAAGTTCGCTGCCCATACTGGTGCCACCCCAATTGCTGGACGTTTCACCCCTGGTGCATTCACCAATCAAATCCAAGCCGCTTTCCGCGAGCCAAGGCTTTTGATCGTGACTGACCCTGTCAGTGATCATCAACCCATCACTGAAGCCTCATATGTCAATATCCCAGTTATTGCCTTGTGCAATACTGATTCTCCACTGAAGTTCGTTGACATTGCTATTCCATGCAACAACAAAGCAGTCCACAGCATTGGTTTGATGTGGTGGCTGTTAGCTCGTGAAGTAAGTTATATTCTCAAACATTGTACTTTCATTTAAAATTATCATGATGATAAAAAATCGTTCCTTTATTATTGATTAATAATGATATATTTTTGATTTTTCCAACTGATTTTTCAATTATATATCCACGATGTCGTATGGATTTTATTGCATTAGCATTAATATATCGTTAATATTATAGGTCTTGCGTCTTCGCGGAGATATCCCACGTGACCAGAAATGGGACATCGTTGTTGATCTTTTCTTCTACCGTGAACCCGAAGAGGCTGAGAAGGACGAGCAAGCCGCCAAGGAATTGCCCGTTGCCAAGCCTGAGCCGATCATCGAAGCTCAAGCTGAATGGCAGGATACCACTGCAGTTGCCGAACCATGGGATGCCAGTACCGAACCGTTGGCTCCAGGCGCTGTTCCAGCTATTACTACTCCAGCTGCTGTTTCCAACTTCAACACCAAGAGTGACTGGGCTGATCAAGTACAAGAAGATTGGGAAAAGAACCCAGCTGGTGCAGCTGCTGCTCCACCACCATCCAACTGGGGTGCCTCTGAGAGTTGGAAATAAGTTTTAAAAATAAATTGACTTATTTTGCATTTATTTTTCGTTACAAATTTCTTATTACATCATATTCCTATATTATATGTTTGCTTATGTATCATATTTTTTTTCCTACTGTTGCAATTTACGTTGGTCAGTGTTTTATGGATTTATTTGTGGAACTGTTATTAATGTTTTATGTTTTATTTGAGGCTGAATCACAAAATCTGAGGATCTGAGGTTTAGTCGATTCATTATGCAACAAGCATACACACTGCTTCTCTTAAAGTAAATTTTTGTTCTTGATTGTCATATTAACTGAAGATTTTCATGATGATAAAAAATCGTTCCTTTATTATTGATTAATAATGATATATTCTTGATTTTTTCCAACTGATTTAAATTACATAAATTAAGATATAATGTGGATCATATTGAATTCGCACTAATTTTGATTATCCATGTCATCTGATGTCATCTTCAAGCTCAAGAAGATTGGGAAAAAGAACACTGCTGCTTCTCCAAAGTCCAAAACTTTTTTTTAAAATAGTACAATTTAATACTTTTATTTATTTCAATTTCGCATTCGATTATTACACTTTAATGATCGAATTGAAGTAGAATCACCAGATATGTGGTTATTGCGCCGAAGAACTGAAAATATTTTAAATTATTATAAAATTTCCTATTTATTATGCTTAATTACCGAGTACACTAAGGTGCCGTCTATAGGAAATATTCCGTGTGCGCTGAGCCCGATCTTCTGGTGGTAAATCTGCAAGGTGAGGTTGCTCATCAGGTTATCCAATTCGATGTCATTCTC
>JAFMTC010000590.1:181631-299419 GCA_018845635.1 Nicrophorus orbicollis
AAAAAAAAAAAAAAAAAAAAAAAACTTACAAAGAAATATCTAGGATTGAGGATAATATTGATTGAATAATTTAGTAACAGCAAATAAATGTTTCCCACGAATTGAAAACTAGATTACTAGTATAGAAATAGTAGTGGAAAAATAATAGAGGTATATAATTAAAACTTTGCATTAAAAATAGATCAAGAGCATTTTCCTAAACGAGTAGTAACTATGATGAGAAAAACATTAAACATCGATGTCCGCAAACATAATTTATGGAATTCTGACGTTCCTATACTCTTATAAGTCGTTTTCATTGTTATTATCGCATCGTTCTTGGGGAAAACTAGGTTACTGTAGTAAAAAAAAACTAACACGAGGGCCGACAAAATTATTTAATTGATACAGTTTTTACAAAATTTTACATGCGTTAATTAATAATAATAAAGTAATTATATTTAAATAATTTTCTAACTATATTTGCTTGGTAAAGACTAAAAGTTTATGAAATAACATTTTTTAATAGATGTCTATATTGAGAAAAAAGTATAGGTATTGCGATTATTGCATGCATTGAGAAAAATGTTCAATTTCTGCGTCTTTTAGTTATATGAAATAGCGTATTTAATATGCATTGATATGTTTGACATCCTATTTTCTAATTATAGTGTTACGCAGTAATATTGCAAAACAATGGTGATTTATTCAATCGGTATTTTCATATAATAATTCAGGTAAAAATTGAGATTTGGGATAATTATAAAAGTTAGTTAAAACTGTTTATTTTAACTATATAATTATTAAATTGTTTAAATTTGATCTATATATATTTGACTGTATTTCTTAAGATGTTCGTTTACATGTGCTGGAGTCGGAAATATATATTTTTTTGGCGCAACTCCCATCTTCCTACGTCCGTGCGTGTGCATTCGATGTATTTATAAATGCGATCCGGATTTAGTCGAATTATTATTGACTATGGCGTCTTCAAGTGAACACAAGTTCAGAGTGGAGAAAAACGAAGCGGTAGGAAGATACGCTGTGGCCAATGCAGATTTAAATCCAGGCGATGTTATTTTCGAAGAAACCCCTTTCGCTCACGGCCCGAAGCCCGGTGAGAATCTCACATTGTTTTCCGAATAATTTCATCAAATTTCATTCATCATTTTAGACCACCCTCCCATGTGCTTGGGTTGTTACCTCCCTGTTGATTGCAGCTACTTATGCTCGAAGTGTAAATGGCCTTTGTGTGGAGCGGAATGCGAGCAAGTTGCAGCTCATAAAGAAGCAGAATGCAGGGTGATGGAAGCAGCCGGTATTGGTTTTCAACCAGTCGAGGATTGCAGCCAGATTTGCTTGCAATTCGAATGCATCACTCCTTTGAGGTATTTGCGTTGAATTCGATAAAACAATTTTATTCATAGATGATTTCAGAGTTTTATTGGCTACAGAAGCGGATGCTGAGCGATGGGAATGCGAAGTATCACTGATGGAGTCGCACTGCACTAAGAGGAAAGATCTTCCAATTTGGGGCTTCAATCAGAGGAATATCGTTGAATATATAAGAGGACCATGTAAATTAGAGAGGTTTTCCGAAGAGCTCATTCATAAAGTTTGCGGGATTCTCGAGGTGAACGCGTTCGAAGCTCATCCCACAAATGGGGGTTTTTCGATTCGTTGTCTTTACCCGAAACTAGCCATACTTTCGCACAACTGTGTATCCAATATAAGTCACTCGATTCGGGACGGAGATTTCGGAGTTGTCACCAGGGCTTCGGTCAAAGTCCCTGAAGGAGGAGAATTGTTCTCGAGTTATACTTACGCTTTGAATCCGACTTTGGTGCGTCAGAAGCATTTGAGGGAAAGCAAATACTTTGATTGTGATTGCGCCAGGTGCAAAGATCCTACGGAGTTGGGTACGCACATGGGCACGTTGAAATGCTCCAAGTGCGACAACGGAGTAATCATTTCAGAAAGTCCTTTAAATTCTGAAGCAAGATGGAAGTGTACTCACTGCGAATTCAGCACAAGCGCTGCAGCTGTGATGCGCGTGTACCAAGCCATACAAGCAGATCTGGACAACGTCGATGAAGGCGTGGAGGATGCGAGTCAAGCCATAGAAGCGAGAGAAACGCTCTACAAGAAGTACAGGAGCGTTCTGCATCCGCGCAACACTTTCCACACTATCTTAAGACTCTCTCTGGCTCAGATGTATGGGAAAGTAGAAGGTTACCAGCTGGAAGAGCTTCCGGATCTCCTTCTGGAGAGGAAGCTGGAGCTCTGTCAAGAACTACTACAGAACTTGGACATCATCGAGCCCGGCTTCACCAGGCTGAGGGCGACAATATTATACGAACTGCACGCACCTCTCATTCTTCTTGCTAGGAACTTGTATAGGACGCAGAGCATATCAAAGAAGGAACTTAGGTTTAAGCTACTGGAAGCCATCGAACTGCTGAACGTTTCTTCACGGATTTTGCTGCTGGAACCGGAGACTTCTGTAGAGCATTCTTTAGGGAAAGGAGCGGCGATGGCTAAGCAGCAGTTGGAACAAAATTTGGATGAATTAGTCGAAGCAGAATTGTAAACGGACTTAACGGAAAACTTTATTCAGAAAATTAACAATCTTTGGCATATTCTGTTATTGCACACTTGGACAAGTGAATTTAACACAATCAGTGGTTCATGTTGTCGGAGGTTAGGGCAAGCGAGGTTAGGGCGCTTCTTCTGCCCGGATTCACCCCCAGATTCTCCCAGTTGATCCAAGATAAACGTGCCGTTAAATCTGAAAAAGAATACAATGCATAATGAATATAACATATACTTATTACATAGTAGGCCTTCGATACATCAATTTTAATAGATTCTTGTAACAAAGCTTCTTTTCTATGTTAAACTACATTTCATACATAAACTGATTGAAGAGATATTTATAAAAGAATCATGAATATTTTACCATAAAGCTTAAATTCGAAAAATACTAATTATCAATCAAAGCTAATATGATTATTATGAAACCACTGAATCCGTTTGTTTTTTCGAAAATTTAATCATAATCTCAAAATTATTTGTAATTTATTTGTAATAATCAGTAATGCATCAAAGATAAATATCTTTATTTTCGGAATTAAGCCGAATATGAGTTTTTAAGTGATCTAAATCAGAAATATTTCACTTGATAAATCGTTTCCTGTTGTGTTACAAAAATATTTACATTATCAATGTAATTCCAATTCTCAAATCAAATTGTTTCCTTATTATTTTGATACGATCTTTTAAAAATTGATTACAGTTAACTTATTCTCATTAACTGGAAATGATGTTCGCATTTTATATTTTGCACACAAAAATTACTAAATATATACTTTTTTTAATCTTATATTAAATACATTTTACTTAATAATTACGTTGGGAAAAGAGAATTAATATAATTGATTCAAGGATTTAGTTGAATGTTAAATTAACGTTATCTTGGTAAAATTCCCATTGGTGTCAAAGAAGAAAAAAATCTGTTACAGAGGAAATCCCAAGTTGAAAAAACCAGATTGTTTATGTAATTAATCATTCAATTAATAGAAAAATATTATTTCCTATCAATTCTAATATATTGCAACGATTCGAAAAAGTAAATTTAATTATAAGATTTAAAATAAGAAATGACTTTATAATCATTTATTTTTATAATTCATCTAATTTAATAAATTTTAATAATAATCAATTCTATCGTCATTAACTATTTCACACATTTTTACAATGAATATTGATTTTATGAATGTTATAAAGCGTTTATTTGTATAATAATATTGATTAATTGAAGTTTTAAAATTTAATTTAATAAATTTTAAATTATGTTTTAATTTCACTATGCAATTATATAATTATAATTAAGATATGCAATAATTAGTTAATTCATTGGAAATTTTGGAAGTACTTTTCCTTTAATTAAATGTCACTTTCATATAAATTGGTTACGTTTAAAATTGACATTTAGTTTTCTAATACAAATAAGTTCTTAACATCATTAGGAATTAATGTTATTGCTTGTAAATTATCGAATTAATTATATAATTATGGGGTACATGAAAGGAGCCTCCCCGAAGATTGCCATGAAAAACAATCGGGCGTACCCTGGGCAACGTCAGGGGATAATAACCTGACGGCCGATCCTTTCACACCAGATTATGTATCTAACTTGAGGATAATGTTAATGTAATTATTAATTAATGTGTTTGGTTGCATACTTTAATTGCAACTGAACCGAGCCAAGGTAATCAATAACAAACGTGCGTTTCGAATTATCGCTTGAACGCAAATTAACGAATTGCTACTTGATGAGTAGTTTAATTTATACTGACCACTCGTGTTCCAATTGGCCCTGTCCGCCTTGATTTCGCCCCGAAGACATCGTTCCACGTAGGTGAGGGGATCGCAGTCTGCAGTGAGGACTTCCCGGAGGAGCGCTATGTAGGCGATGGCCAATCGAAGGGTGTCGATCTTGCTGAGCCTCTTCTCGTAGGGAAAGGTCGGCACGTGCATCCGTAGCTCATCGAACGCGGAGTTTATACTGCTGTACGTGACATCAAAATTAAAAATCTCCCGTTCCCCTAATACGCTTTGAAAGATTCTACTAACACCCTCGGATATTTTATTCAGAAGTTTTAATTGGAAATTGACCTAATCATTAAGTTACTTGATGACACCAAATACTATTGAGTATAACAAGAAAGTGAAATGTTATTACAGATCCGAAGATGTTAATTAAATAAAACATCAATAGTTAAAAGAGTACCCGGTGGGTCCAATAGCAGACCTCAGCATCCTTTTCCTCTCTCGGATGTTGGCCGCATGTCTTTGCACCCTGTACGGGGAGTTGGAGTAATATTCGCCGTTCAGAGAACCGCTGCCGCCGCACTGACCAGCATCCACTGGAGATGACAAAACACAATGAATGAATTCGCACTCCCTTTCAACAAACTGCTATCGAACTGTACGTACCATTGTTGTGGTTGTTGTGGTGCATGTTGGTCAGGTAGTGGTGCTGCATGTTGTTCCCGGCGTTCCTTCCGGCGAAGGCGCAACTGGGAAGCTCAGACAACTCCTCCTCGGACAAATCATCGGTGGCATTGTAATTGCCGTACTGCAAACTGTCAGAAGAAACCACAATGAAGCACCGGTGCAAAAGAACGAACAAACACCACTTACTTAATCGGCGGAGATGAGGAACTGTCTGGCAGTTGGGAATGCTGACGGCTGGAGCTCATGGTTTTATCTCAATTAAGACCACTTTGCACTACTTGGGTGACTGAAAACGGAAGTGAGCGCCGATCCCCAGGGGGTTTACTATTTATACGGTTCTCTTTTTTTCTCCCCTCGTTCTTCTGCAGGGGGTTGGATTTTGTTGGGTGCGGATCGATTTTGGGCGGAGGGTTGCACCAATAGCGTGCAAGCTGCAAGCCCATTGGTCGTTGGCAAATTGCAGGGTTGAACGGGCCTCTGCTCCTGACAGGTCCTCTCTTTTCTCCTCGCAGTTGGAGTACTTGATGCGAAAAAATTGGCCATCAACTGCAGGCCCATCCACAGCAAGGGACGTTTTGCTTGTAGAATCAATACGCACCAGACTTTCTAATTTTGCTAACGCATGTACACATTTATTCAGTTTGGAGACAATTCAAATGTTACCAAAAAATAGATTTACTTTATTGAATAACGAAAACTGAAAAAAAAGTGTTATGTTATTGCAAAACTTTCAACGTCTCCTGCAATATTCTCAACATGAAACCTGTTTTTACTGAAAACATTACTTTTAGAAGAATTCGTATAAAATAAATTGTGTAAAAATACAAAATACATTGTATATGAAGATAGCTTCTTCACATTCAAAAACATAATAAATAGGTTCTAAGACATATTGTATTCACTTTTTTATGTTAAACATAAATAATAAATATTATAAGTTAATATTATCATAACTTCAATTATTTGTTTTAAAATCGTAAAACAGTATGTGCGTACATTTTTCTATAAACATGTAAAAGTTATATGCTTTTCTAAAAAAGAAACTTCTTTTAAAACTATGTGAGGATATAGGATACACTATTGATAAAATAGTAGTATAAAATATTAAAAAAATCATAAGTTTTATGCTCTAAGTAATATAATTATAAATTTATGTTATAAAATTTGATACCATAATTTCCATTATTTTATTTGCATATATTGAAATTTTCGAAATAATATTTCTACGAAATTTGATAATATTGTTTAAAAAGAACACTTAACCGACATAAATTCTATCTTCTGATAAATTTATTTAAAAAAAACGTAATAGTATTGTTTAAACTTATCAATGAACAAATATTGTCATTTACAATATGCATATTTTGTTGCTCAATGATAATTATATTCAATAAATATAGGAAATTTCCTATTATTCATACTTTAATTTGTGCAAATGATCAAATTTAAATTATCAAAATTTTTCAATTTATTTAAAAATAGTGTTGGAATATTTTATTTTCTAATCAAGTTAATAATTTCTTAATTAGTAATTTTCACAATATGCCGTTTAAACACATTGTTTAGTTCTAAAAAACATAGCTATTAATTACTTTAACGATTAGCAATTACCAACATTTTGTAAATAACATGTGGTTATGTAATTGGATTCGAGTAACGTGCAGGTAATTAATAAATATTTATAAATGCTTATAATTTCTCATTTTCATAAATTAATAATTTATGATTCTCCTCTTGAGTTTTTCAATAATTTCGACGTTATCAAAATAAAATACGTTGTAATTTTATACAAAAAAAGATGTTATAAACATTTTCATTTTATAGAAACATTTAATTGATTTGATTGTGATTTTTTTAGATATTTTAATAGAATAATGTTTATTGTGACAATAATTGAAAAAAACAACCAATAACAATATAAAATTTTTAATTAAATTCCAATAATAATCATAATATTTATTACAATAACAACAAGAAAAGAAAAAATCAAACTTTAAATAAGGAAAAATTAAGGAGAGAAAATGAAATTATTGCTATTGCTGCAAACGGATATAGACCATAGGTCTTTCTGTACCGTTATTGTAACAAGTTTTTAACTTATTGTTACAATAAATATTATTAGAAATATATAGAAGCATATGGAAATATGTATAAATATATAGAAAAAAGTAAAAAAAAAAAAACGGTTTATCATCCTTAGCTATTTAAAGTACCGGTTCGTTAACCGAATATATGTTTGTTATACGAAAGCAAAATTCATGAAAGTGTTATTCTATCTACAAATATTAACATCACAAAAATCAGATAATAAGTTCTAGTATTAACAAAATGTAAAATGAAAACAGAAGATTATCCAGCAACCAAACTCCACTAACAACCTTAAAATAAATTCATTCATGCATATATTATAGTAGGTAATGTTTATGTATCACTAATCCCAAAGCGAGATTGTGTGGTTTAAAACGCTTCAGTCTTCGTCGAAGTAATTCTGTATATGTTAGTTCAGAAGCTAATTGGTTTGAATGG
Organism: Nicrophorus orbicollis; assembly: GCA_018845635.1. Classification (NCBI taxonomy): domain Eukaryota; kingdom Metazoa; phylum Arthropoda; class Insecta; order Coleoptera; family Silphidae; genus Nicrophorus; species Nicrophorus orbicollis. The sequence continues at coordinate 189,156 of JAFMTC010000590.1, forward strand.
TCCTCCAACCGGTGTTGATATCTTGTGCTGAGTTTAGCTATCTCTTCCTTTACAAAACTGATGTTAGTGTAGTGGTGTATGTATTCATTTGTGGAGAACCAAGGAGCATTGGTCTTCGACTGAGACCTCTGTATCACATCATTGCTTGAATTGCAGGCAGAACCCCAAAGTAGTATGCCATAAGTCCAAACAGGCTTTATGATTGTCTTATACAAAAGTAGTTTATTCTTAACAGAGGTGGGGGAGTATATTCCCATCAGCCAAAAGCAACCCTTTTAATTTCAGGTCCAGCTGTTTCCTCTTTGTTAGTAGGTGTTTCCTCCACGTCAGGCGTCTATCGAGATGCATGCCCAAATATTTAGCATTATGAGCTTGCGGTATTGCACGGACATTCAATGAAACGGGTGGGCAAGTTTCGTGTCTCACTGTGAACGTGTCACGTGTATTGATTTGGCCTCATTAGCCTTGATTCTCCTTCTGAACCAGCATGAAACGTTATTCTGGTTTTCTTGAAGCATCTGTGAGGCAGTTGTTGGGCTTGGATGGGACGCCATAACAAAAGTGTCATCAGCAAATGTGGCCACAGTGACCTGCTCAGAAGTTGGAAGATCGGCCGTAAATATCAAGTACAGCAGGGGTCCAGAGACACTTCCCTGCGGAACTCCGGATAGGATTGGAAGTAGAGTCGTCTTGACCTGAAAAAGCCTCCAAGACAGATATGATTTGAATATGATGTAGTATTAATGAGGAAGATACTGCTTTATTTTGAATAGCAATCCTCTATGCCATACTCGATCGAACGCATGGGAGAAGTCGAGGAAAGAGGCAGAGCAGTACCTCTTCTTCTCGAGAATCTTGCTAATGACATCCACCACGCTATGTACCTGCTCCACAGTACCAGTAGTCATCTATAATTAACGTACAACCGTTTAAAGTATAATAATTTAGCTTATACAATCGTCATGGAACTGTATTTTTTACATTGAAATTTTAAAACAAATTGTACCTAAGGTCAATAAGAATTTCTTAGAAAACGGAAAGTAAGATGTAATTTACTTAGAAGATTCCCTCTGTATCTGTTCGTTAAATTAATTTGTGTTTGTCATACGAAAGCAAAATTTACGAAAGCGTTCGTGATCTGTTCGTTAACCGAAAAAACTCTAGTTGTTCTTAGAGTTTACTTAAAACGTTAGTTATAATATCTTCATTCTTCAGTTAAAAACATGTTTTATAATTGTAACATGAGTTAATTGATGTTTTAGTCAAATTGCAAGTTTTGAACGGGAATAATATTATCCGGAGATTCGATTGCAGATTCCAATGAACGTTAAGTGGAGTGGATGAGTGGATGGAGAAACTATACGTAAATGCAAGCAATTATATGAAAATTCATCGCGAATTGACGTTCATTTAAAATACAATAATTTACCGTATGCAAACGCTATTGAACTGTATTTTATACAATGAAATTTCAATATATTTTTTACCTAAAAACAATTAGAATTTCTTAGAAAATATACAGTAAGATGTAAATTACTTAGCTAACTCCAACTGCATCTGTTCGTAAAATGAATATGCGTTTGTCACACGAAAGTGAAATTCACGAAAGTGTTCGTGGTCGGAACTGTTCGTTAACCGGATACTAAGATACTTAGTATTATTAAAACAAATGGAACTGTTTTTACAGTTTACTTAAATCGTTAGTTTTAATAACTTCATTCTTCGGTTAAGTTTTGAACGTAAATAATATCCTGAGATTCAATTGCAGACTGTAGTTTCCAAAGAACGTTAAGTAAGTTTGTGTGAATGGGGACACTATACTTTATTAAAAAATATATAAATGCAAGCTATTACATGGAAATTCATATACAATTGACCTACATGTAAAGAACGATCATTTATCGTATATAATCGTTATTTTACACAATGAAATTTCAATATAATTTCTTATTATTAGAAAACATGTACTCAGTATCGTTTGTAATACACCAAACAGTGCGGTTTCGATCAGTCCGGATATAGACATTTCAGAAGAAACTTAATTGGTTAATAAAATTTCAACAAATCAAATTACCATTTTTTATAATTACACCATCATTCTTTAAATGAAATCAGCTTTTGGTATATTTGTAACTTAATAATTTCACATAATTTTATGGTTCTAAAGGTTCTTTTTTTATACAATCAAGTCTCTATACTTTATTAAAAAATATATAAATGCAAGCCATTACATGGAAATTCATCTACAATTGACGTACATGTAAAGAACGATCATTTATCGTATATAATCGTTATTTTACACAATGAAATTTCAATATAATTTCCACCTAATTTCCGTTTCCGTTTTCCAGCTAATTTGCTGGTAATATGAAATTTACTTATGAAACCGATATTCTATTGGAAGAACTATGTGTTTCCTGTTTTACATTCTCGAAACTGAGGTCTTCAATCGACTGTATTTATTACGTATAAGAATTATTATAATTTATGTATTGATCAGATGTGAAAACGAAAACAACAATGATTGTAGATTGAATGGAAGCAGCCGCAAGGATTAAAAAATGCGGTCTCGGTGAGATTTTAAAGTTCCCAGCGTGCGGCACGAATGTAAACCCGAAATAAATAAATTAATCTCATTTTCAAATAGGATTTAAAGAGCGCGGTTTCCTCTGCTGTCCGGCGCAACCCCCTACCCCGAGATGGGGCGCCCTTCAGCGCCTTCTTTGTTCCATGCTAATCTCCCGGATTCGAACGGAGAAGGGCCGGACCTGCCAGCAGCCCCCTTCCGTAGATCGGTGAGCAAAGTGGTGGAGCCGGCGGTTTCCAAACGATGTTTGACATATGTAAGTGGCCACCGTACCTGCACGTGTCGGAACGACGGGCGTCACGGCACGCGACCCGCCGCCCCGCCATCAGAACCATCGGCGCATTTTCAGACGAACGTACTGAAAAAAAAAACGAGAGGAAACCACCCCCCTTTGTCACAATCACAGATTGTATTTATTATTATTATACGGCTCATAAATTCATGGCCCGATTATTACCGACGCCAAATTGGCATGTTAACAGTTACAACCCTCTCAGCGAGCATCAAACAAACTGAAAAGTGGAGCGTCGAAGACCTGTAATCATATGTGTGGACCCCTCCGGATTCTTCTATTCTTTGTTTGTTATTTTATTCTCACACTGAACATCGTCCTTCTCTTTTATATAAATATACATATTGTCACTACTTTCTTATAATTGTATAAACCTAATATCGAAAAGCTCACCATCAATTTATTTGAAATGTTCGATTTCTTTTGCAGATTCAATTCTGTAAACTATAGATTATTCATACTTTAAAATAAATTTTTATGGGCGAAAATAATGCGGTTAATAACACTCTTTTCTAACATAAATTGTTTCATTATTATTATTGTTTTATAGACATCTTTTGTTTATTGTTTTTGTGACAGTTATCAAAAACTAAGATTATTACCTTTTGTAAAGTGTTAATACGAAAAACTTACACAGTAAGTAGAAGTAACTTGTTAAGTATTAGCATAAGTCCTATCATATCAGGCGTTCCACAAGGCAGTGTCCTAGGCCCAATTCTATATCTTTTATACACAGCTGATATTCCAACAACACACAATACAAAAATGGCAACGTTCGGATGAAAATCCTATAATTGCATCTCAACTCTTTAAGAAGAACTGAACCTGCTTGAGGTATGGTTTAAGAAAAGGCGAATTAGAATCAATCAGTCAAAATCGGTACATGTTACCTTCACCTTAAAACGCGACACGTGCCCTCCGGTCAGACTTAACAACAAAGTAATTCCATCGTCTTCAAGAGTGAAATACCTAGGCATGCATCTGGACTCCAGGCTAACTTGGAAAGATGAAGCAGGAGCAACTTGAAATCAAATTTAGGAAGTTGTATTGGTTACTACGTGGAAACTCGCAACTGACTCTGGAAAATAAATTGCTGTGGACCCCTTCGGATTCTTTTATTCTTTGTTTGTTATTTTATTCTCACACTGAACATCGTCCTTCTCTTTTATATAAATATACATATTATCACTACTTTCTTATAATTGTATAAACCTAATATCGAAAAGCTCACCATCAATTTATTTGAAATGTTCGATTTCATGAAGCTTCATATCGCTTTGACTGTTCTTTATTTTCGTTTTATTCTCTTTAGTCTTTCAGTTTTGTTTCATAATTAACAGACAAATTGTCTTTTGCAGATTCAATTCTGTAAACTATAGATTATTCATACTTTAAAATAAATTTTCATGGGCGAAAATAATGCGGTTAATAACACTCTTTTGTAACATAGATTCTTTCATTATTATTATTGTTTTATAGACATCTTTTGTTTATTGTTTTTGTGACAGTTGCAATGATCAATATTAACTTTATTGTTTCTATCTAAAGCTTAACACGTTGATAAGCAAGTACTTAGCAGATATTGCGTGATTAATACTGTATTCCTATACAATTATTTCTATTTTTGATCGACTGTCATTTTTAAACAACTTATTTATAGAAAACATGTACTCAGTATCGTTTGTAATACACCAAACAGTGCGGTTTCGATTAGTCCGGATATAGGCATTTCAGAAGAAACTAAATTGGTTAATAAAATTTCAACAAATTAAATTACCATTTTTCATAATTACACTATCATTCTTTAAATTAAATCAGCTTTTGGTATATTTGTAACTTAATAATTTCTCATAATTTTATTAAATTTTTACACAAAATCATTATTTTTATATTCCAATTATTATGTTCTTTTTTTTATACAATCAAGTCTCTATTTGTCCGGTTTCAATGGGATTATATGAGGTATTCCAGTATTTGTAATTTAACAATATAAATAGATGTTTATGCATTGTCATATAGTAAGATTATTGTCTTTTGTAAAGTTTTAATACGAAAATCAAATTAGTACATAATATCATCATTTTTATACTCACATTATTATGTTTTCCTTTAATCATTTAAGTCTCTTTTTGTCCGGTTTCAATCGGATTATATGAGGTATTCCAGTATTTGTAATTTAACAATATAAATTAGATGTTTATGTATTATCAAAAACTAAGATTATTACCTTTTGTAAAGTGTTAATACGAAAAACTTACACAGCAAGTACAAGTAACTTGTTAAGTATTAGCATAAGTGCAAATCAAGCAAAGTCCTATCGTATCAGGCGTTCCATAAGGCAGTGTCCTAGGCCCAATTCTATATCTTTTATACACAGCGGATATTCCAACAACACACAATACAAAAATGGCAACGTTCGGATGAAAATCCTATAATTGCATCTCAACTCTTTAAGAAGAACTGAACCTGCTTGAGGTATGGTTTAAGAAAAGGCGAATTAGAATCAATCAGTCAAAATCGGTACATGTTACCTTCACCTTAAAACGCGACACGTGCCCTCCGGTCAGACTTAACAACAAAGTAATTCCATCGTCTTCAAGAGTGAAATACCTAGGCATGCACCTGGACTCCAGGCTAACTTGGAAAGATGAAGCGGGAGCAACTTGAAATCAAATTTAGGAAGTTGTATTGGTTACTACGTGGAAACTCGCAATTGACTCTGGAAAATAAATTGCTGATGTACAAAATGATACTAAAACCGGTTTGGACATACGGTATTCAATTGTAGGGAACTGCAACATCATCGAACATTAAAAAAATCCAAGTATTCCAATCTAAATGTCTTAGAATAATCGTAGGTGCTCCATGGTACATCACTAATAGAAGACTGCACAAAGATCTTGGAATAAAGCAAGGACATATCTAAGAAGTACACAGACAGACTTGATCACCATGACAACGCCCTTGCTATCAACCTACTGGACAACGGAGAGTCAAGCAGACGACTGAAGCGCCCTTGGATCTTCAATCTCGATTTAGCTAACTAAATAATTAATAATAAGAAAATATTTAAACGCCAAGGAATGCTGAAACATGTTCCTAAAGTCTACAACGAACTGATTTGCTAAATGTTCAGTCGCATAGATTGCAAATTAAATATGACGAAAACAGTATTAGCATAAGCATCATGTACAATTTGTCAAGTATCATTTAGACATGTACAGTAAGTATTGGATAATTGATTACGTTAGATTCATTGAATTTATGAAAAAAAAAGAATTCAAAATACTTGTTCTTAAATACGAAATTTAATATATAGGAGTTTAATTTCATCAATTATTTTCTAGGGATAATTGTTTTGAAAATTTATTACTTATATTGTTTATTAAAAATAACTTCAAATTGAGATTATTTTTTGAAGTTGTGTTTGGAAGTGCAATTATTAAGTTACTGCAAATTGTTTGCACTTCGTTAATCATTGTTTCTACTAAATAAGTACATACGATTCTTGTGTCAATTTAATTAGACCTATTTTTGCTTGAAAATGGACGTGGAAAGGTAGACAATTTATTTATAACGTCAGTAATTTAGCTCTGAAATGCTGTTTTGATTTCAACCAAACATTTTCATGTGATTTATTATCACTTAACAGTTTAGAATTCAATCGATTTTGCTGTAACCACAAACAAGCTATACAAAGTGCACATTAATTGATTCCATTGATTGTATTACGCAAGAACTTTCCATTGAATCTCGTTTTTTTGTACGAAAATCAATTTTAGAAATGTTTGTACTCGAATTTGTTCATCCAAATTTACATTTTAATTATAATTATAAAGTTATTAAGGAAAAAAAAATCGCAAAAAAAGTCCGTTCTGTTAATTATTGTAATAATTAATATTTTTGTAATATAATAAATGTTCTGTTAATAAAACAAATAATTAACTTGCAAAACAAATTTTCAAGTACGTTATGATTTTAAAGATCTTAAGAAATTTTGTAAACTACTATATATTTTGTGTTGTAAAAAGTATAATTTCGTTTAAACTATATAATGTGTTAGGTGTGTTTAGTCGAAAATTTCTCAATTGCAAATAAGCATTTACAATTGGAGGACGGGAGTTTTTTTGTTCAAACAAACGTACAATTTACCACTGATTTTTATATGAATATTACTTATAATAGTTATGTAACTTAATCAAATAGATTTCTTGGTGTAATTTGTTATAACTTAGCTTAACTTTTGTTCTTAGCTTATAGCTAATCATCATCAAATTATTTATTAATTCCACGCTGTCTACAGAATCAGACGTACAAAACACATGCAAACGAGCCAAGAATAACTCGTTATGCAACGGTCTATGCAATGCACTCTGCACGCTTAAATTTCCGGACACGTTCAATACATATTCATAATTTAATGGGAACGTGCAACCGCGAATTTAATAGGTTTTCGAGAGAAAAAAAAATGAGCAGAAAGAAAAAGCGGACAGAAATAAAAAGGCGAAGAACAAAAGGAATAAGTAAAAACGCAGATTGAAAAACATAACGAGGCAAGGTAAATTTTGCGACAAAATGTATTGTTCGTCAACACGACCATAAAACACCATCATCATTTACACGATGCAATTGGTTTTGGGCCGAGCGATTCGATACGATTGTCTCCTTGGATGAGCTGATAATTTCTGTGGTTCACAGGTCATTCTGCAGACATTGTAATCGTTTTGCTGTTCCAAAGTTTGTTTAATATGTTCATTTAGAGGTGACCGAATGGACAACGGTTTATCGTTTTTTTTATATCTTAAATATGTACTTGACTGTGAATTTTACGTAACCATGAAAATGTGGCTTTGAAATTCAATAGAGAAAAACATAACATAAATATTTTAAATTTTGTTTTGTATTGTTAGTTTTTGTTAGAGGTTTTTTTACTTAAAATAAAAGAACTATTTCGTAGCTCTTAAATTAAGTTATTTTAACTCACTTACATAATAAGTAACAAGTAATGAAGAGAAGAGATTTGTTCTTTTATTAGCTTACCATTATGCCATTTTTTTATATTTGTAACTTTTACGGATTTCGTGTAATTTTCAAAGTTGAAAAAACGTATATTGTACAAAGTGGAATTAAGTCTGAAGTCTCACGTATTTTAACAAACTTGCACCTAAACTAACTTATATTTACTCACTATTGACATGTTACATAACAAGTAATTTAACTGTATATTTGTAACTTTTAAGGATTTTGTGTATGTATATCTTGTTTTTCTTTTCAACAATTTGATTTTACAGAACGCCCTTGTTTCATTTCATTTTTTTGTACGATTTATATGTAAGCTGCAAATTGTGTACTCTCTCTGCAGAAAGACCTCGGTCGTTAGCCGTTTGGTCCAATTTGGATCAATAAATATGCTCAAATTGAAATTAAATTCAAAGTTGAAAAAACTTGGATTTCTCAAAGTTGAATTCTAAATCCGGCACTGGTCAGTGGATTCCGTTACAACCAATGTCACGCAAAATATGGATGCATGACAACGCAAAGGTTAAAACCAATACTATTTGAAGCCTTCGATTTAATTGAACATTCAGTAAACAGATTAAGTTATTATAACGATTTATGGTTATGCACCTAGGGAGAAAATTACACTCTTCCAAATGGAAAATAATTTACTTGAAAAATATTTGAGAAAATATAATATAACATAGTTTAGCACTGCATAACTTATATATTCAGTACCTTAAGATAATACTTTTATCAGGGCAGAAAGACCTATGATCTACATCCCTTTGCAGCAATAGCATTATATTTTTCTTAATATTTCCATTGTATTCAGTTTATATTTTTCTTGTAGTTGTTGTTGCAATAAATAATATTACATATATTAATACGGAAAATCTATAGAAAAACTTCCCTCTTTTTGAAAATTTTAAATATTACTTGGATTTTTTTAATTATAAGGTTTTTCTTGAATAGATAAACAAAATAAAAAGTAAATATATTAGAAATTCAAATACATTCGAAGGGTTCATATATTTCACTAATTTGACCTAAAAATATTAATAATACTCATTGCAACAAAAATTACAAAAAAAACTCATTACAATAAAAACGAAGAAAAATAAAATACAATTCCATTGCAGCTATTGACCTAATACTTTGTTAATGTTTTACTATGAAAATTCTAAATTATTTCACTAAGAAAGATTCCACTCACTGTTTATTTTTGTTTATTTCTTTTTTATTTTGTTTCTTATATCAAATTTATTTGTTTACTGGTGAAGTAAGACAGATTACAAATAATATAAATAAATTATTTTTTATTAATAATAATCTTTTTTTAATGAAATAATAATAATATAAAGGACTATAGACCATAGGTTTTCTGCCCGTAAAAATAAATCTAATGTGCAAAATATGATCCAAAAAATAGATATTTACAAGTTTTTTTGTAATGATTATCAAACTACAATGCAGTTATGTTAATGAATTGGCTAAGTTAGTTATAGAAATTAAAGGAATAGAAATGTAATCGCGTTGAGCGGAAATCGCTGTGATTCAATTGTGTGTGAATATTGGGTTTTAAATGGGTAAACAGATAATGGCGAATTGAATTTAGGCTTGGGGTGCAGACAGTTTGTTTTGTTGGTGGTCGGCAAATAGATTTGTCACGGTTTCTCTCTCGAGTGGATACTCCCGAAACGGAGGGGGCTCGAACAAGTCGGAAGCGCAGTTCCCACACGATCCCCGTGCACCGCCGAAGGGGGCTTTAACTAGTCGGATGGGGTGCGGTGCGGAGACCTCCGACGAGAAAAATGACGATGAATGCAGAGCGAAGAGAAAAGGGAAAATAGAACATATTGTTGTGTTGTGGGTACTTAGGGAAGTGTGGCTTATCAATTAGTGTTTGCTCTTCCCCTCTTCACCACCGACGTGCACGGTTTGCGTAATGAATTGTCGCAAGTGTCAACGACACAAACACGATAATTTCACGCTCTTTTCCCTCCGATCGTGGAGCCTTCGTCACCTCATTACCGATTGTCCGCACGCCAATGACAAGAGTTCCTTTTGTTTTTCGTCCTGGCAACGCACATCGCATACTATTTCACTATTTATCATTATTAGTCGTTGCTGTTGTCGTTTTTTTTTTTGACAATTCAATTATCCGGCAAGGATTCGTTTAATAAGCCATGGCCGACGGCGACGCGGCGGAAGTTGTACGTGACTTTCTGCTTTCGTACCTTTCTAAAGTAATTTCCATTTCAGCCTGAAATAATGCCGAACAACGAAGAGCCTGTTAAGGAAGATGTCGCTACTCCTGCTGCTGATAGCGAGAAGAAAGACGAAGAGAAAGAAGATGCTAAGGAAGAGGTGAAAGAGGAGGAACGTGATCTCGTAACAGCACCAAGCATGCAGAGTTTATTGGATCAAGTGGATAATCGGCCGACAAATGCCGACGAGGAGGAGGCCAAACTGCTGGAAGCCGTCAGCGAATATGCCGTTAAGGAAGTCAATATCGAAGAACCGGGCGAAGATGGTCCACAGGAGAATGATGCTAAAGGTAATCGACTTCGAATCGCAATAATCACTGTTAAGAATAAATGTACACGAAATTTAACTGTATTGATGCAGATGCAGAGGGACAGGCCTATTCGAGTGTGCAGGTCGTGGTCAGCGGTTTCGATCTGGCTATGGACGACGACGAGGAGATCGTCGAGGAGGAGATCGAAGAGTCGGAGCCGTCGCTGCCGACGCCTCTGGACCGCTTCCCGTACTACGCGAGGTATTTGGAGGCGATGAAGGAGTACGGCATCATCAAGAGGTTGAACAACTTTTACCATAAGAAGATGTCCGAGTACTTCAAGAAGCGCAAGATGGAGCACGTGATGCGCGAGGGCGAACATCCGGAGGAGGTGTACTTAAAGTACGCCAAGAAACTGGACAACTTTTACGATTTGATTTCGCGCGACAAGGAGCAGAGGAGAGTTATCAACAGGGAGATGAGCCAAATGAAGGCGGTGCGAGATGAGAGGTGCAGCAACGCTTTCGATGACTTCAAAGGGATGATGTTCCGCGAGAAAGAGATCGGGTCGGGCTTGATTTACACGAAGACCGGGAAGGAAATTCCGGATAAGGTGCAGAATTTGTTGCATCGAGAATTTCATTTAATGTAAATATCTGTTTTTGCAGACTTTGGATAAGATGATAAACATTCAAAGGGACAAGGCTAGCGAATTACAGGAGCTGCGTCTTACGCACATCAAGATTAGGAATGCCGTGACGGAGAAGCATGCAGCTATTAGGGCTATGGACAGGATCGGGGATAACTACACTCTGATGGAGTTTGAGCAACTGAAGATGGAGAATCAGGGTCACGCGGATAAGATCGAGGAGAGGGATGAGGAGCTGTCGCAGCTGCGGAAGAAGTGCAACGGGGCCATCCAGTGTTTGGCACACGTTCGCGAAAAGTGCTCAGCCATTGAGATACATACAAAAATCTACAAGAGCAGTTTCGACGATAAAGAGGATGACCGAATAAAGGTATTCATGTAACTTACGTTCAATAGCAAAAAATAGCAGTACCTCCGTAGCGTGATCGAAACCGAACTATGCTGATATTATATTTCTCATGATGTTAACATTACCTTGGTTAAACTGTATTTTTCTCAAAACATCTACTATTTTACTTGACTTTCGTACTAATTCCAGCATCAATAGATGCGGAAAATCCCGTTTATATCTATTTTAAAGTAAACGATTTATAATATAATATTTCATAAACTTATAACAAAACGTACATTTTTTTAATTAGGCTAGAGAGATGGTAAATGCATTTAAATCGCAACGTGACAGCTACAGAAACGAAACGCAACGCATGAAAGAGGAATCGGGTCTTTTAACCAAAGACAAACTACTGAATGATATGGAGAGATCGATGGAGGAAATCAAAAGTTTGGAAGAGCTGCTCGAAAACGAATCGAAGCGATTCGAAAAACTTAAAGGGATGTCCGCTCAAGTGAAGAAGAGCTACGAGAAGGAGATGAAGAAAGTTAAGTTCATGGCGACGTTCTCCGTCGACCATAAAGACTCGGCCAAGAAACGCGGATTCAAAAAGAAAGAGAAAAGTTTGTCCGTGGATCAGAGGTTGTCTAAAGCGATGAGCAAGCAGTTCTTCATCAAGATCGACGACATTTGAGTAGGCGGCTGTTATTTTTACAATACCTTTTACTTTTATTCATTTTTTACCGCATAATAAATGTCAAAATAAGTCTCCCATTTTTGTGTGTCATTCGCGGGGGTAGGGTCTCTGCGGGTTTTGGGCATGGATTTGGAGGTGAAGAAGTCCTCTCATAGGCAAATCACCGAATCAGAGAGTAAACATGTGGTGGAAAGAAATGGTGAGGGAGAAACTGCGAAAGAGGTTGTTAGTCGATCGCGTAGTAGACTGTTAGAGGATGGAAATGTGGGTGTACAATCTTCAAAGGTGGTTCATCAATTAGAAGATGGAAATGAGGGTGTAGAATCTTCAAAGGAGGTTCATAAATCGCGTAGCAGAATTGTAGAGGATGGAAATGTGGGTGAAGAATCTTCAAAGGCTGTTCATCAAGAGGGGAGTAAAGTTTTGGAAATTGAAGTGGTTCATTCGAAAAGCAAGATAGAAAGGCTCGAGAAGGACAAGAGCGTGCATGAGGTGTCGACTGATAATGCATCAGCGTCCAGCAAAATCGTTGCAGTAATGGAACCATCCGCATCTGCGATCTGCTCTGAAGCATTAGAAATGGAAAATGAAGAGACTGAGAATATGGAAATGGCGCTGAACGAAGAGCATTCCATGTTGAAACGAGATAGCGATTCTCAAGGTGATGGAACAAATTGAATGATTGCCGCTAAATACTAATAACATTGGGAATTTCAGAGATGGATGTTGCCTTCAGTCTGCTGATCAAAGATGATGAAGAAGTCGTGGAGGAGGAATGCTTCGAAGAAGAAGAGGCCACTCCTGTCAAGCTCGATCGGGAACCCTATTACGCCACTTTCCAGAAATCTATGAAAGATTACGGCACAATCAAACGTTTGAATCAATATCTTCAGCATAAATTGTCACTGTATTTCATTAAACGCGAAGTAAGTATTAATTTCCGTTTTAATAGAAGTTGAAGAAATTTGTTATTTTTTCTTACATCTTTGTTTTAGATGACACATATATTGAAGGAGGGTGAGCACTTTGCTGAAAACAATATTAAGTACAAGATGAAACTGGACCAGTTTCACGATTTGATAAAGCGCGACCGCGAGGAACGGCTGAGAGTGACCAAAGAGAATGAAGAGCTTAAAGAGTTACGAGACAGGCTGAAAATGGAATCCGACGAAAATTACGCGAGTCTTCAACAGAGGGAGCGAGAAACCGGCATAGGCTTAATCTTTACCAAAACTGGAAAGGAGATGAGCGAAAAGGTCAACATTCAGTTTGTTTGTAAATAATACGTGATTATTTGTCATGTAATGTTTTGAGTAGATGCTAAGGCAGTGTCTGAGCAATCAGCACGATAAGGCGATGGAGTTGCAGCAGCTGCGATTGCAACACGTGAAGATAAAGAATGCGAGCGCGGATCTGCAGACGACCCTGAGGTCGATGGACAGGATAGGAAAGTACACGCTCGCTGAGTTCGAGCAGCTGAAGATGGAGAATCGCACCCATCTGGACAAGATCGAGGAGAGAGACGAAGAGCTGACCAGACTGCGGAAGACCTGCAACAAGGCCAATCAGAGTCTGGCACACATCCGCGAAAAGTGTTCCGCCATAGAGATCCAAATCAGGACGTTGAGCAACCGGCTGACGGAATGCGAGGACATGAGAATCCTGGCTAGAGAGGAGGTGAATGTGGAGAAGCAACGAAGGGATTACTACCGCAACGAGACGCAAAGGTTGAAGCTGAACTCCGGTTTGCTGACCAAAGACAAGCTGTTATTGGACATGGAGCATACCATCGAGGATATCAACAGGTTGGAGCTGGAGATGAAGCAGAAGAACGCGCTGTACGCGAAGCTTGAGGACAAAGTGAAGCATATGAAGAGTGCGTACGAGAGGGAGAGCAAGAAGCCGAAGTACAAAAGGCAGTTATCGGGTTTGCCTAAAAAACGGGGGATAGTGCGTCAAGTTCTTCGGTAATCGCCACTCGAATGAATTTTACAAATAATTGAGCGAGCGCGCAGTCGGTCACACAGATTGATGAACGACCTGAGAGCGCATCACGCGGTTATATTCCACGCTCAGAACTATATTTTAATTACGCTGCTATTTGTAAGGTTTTGGTGTCTGTGCCGAAGCCATTCAGTTCTTATTCCATTTTCATTTATATATCGAGGAACGCGCAATAAACGAGGGTTTTGTGCTCGACACCCTTCTTCCTCAGTCCCTTCCATCAAGCCAACGACCACAGCAGCCAAAGCACAAGATGCAGAATTCCAAGAACATCCAGATTCCACCATCGGCAGACGAGAGGACGTTCCTCATACCGAACCAAACGAAAGGTACGTATGCGAGCTGTTATTGGAAATCACCTGTGGAATCTACAGATAAGATTAGGATGGAAATCCTACCACTTGACCTTACGTTACGCGTGGATCCGTTTATTTCCACCGCAAAGAAAACTTTATTTATTTACGTATTTATTGGCGACGAAATCTGAGAAGAGATCGGTGTTAATCGCTACAAAAATGCGTTGAATTGATTGCGCAAACACACACACACGCTCTAATTGATCCCGGAATGCAACATCCATCACCGATCCGATATCATCGATTTATTCACCTTGGCAACTCGACCCATAACTCCTCAAATCGTCGGGAATTTATGTACATACAGAAAAACAAACAGCAAAGACATAACACGCTCCTAATTGCAATTCTAACTACTCGATTGTGCAACATACATTAATTTTTTTCCTCCTCCTCCAAAAAGGAAGCTCCATGAACAGAATTCTTATTAGTCTTATTATTTCGGCGTGACGCCTTGGCCTATATATATATAAAAACAAACACACACTCATATAATTTTTATATATGTTTAAGGATTTATTTGTTATTTTTCTACTTTGATTGGTTGCGCAAATATTGGAATTCTTCGCGGAATTCCAATACACATCTGCAGGATCGTGAGGCTCGTGCATCATGCGATGCGACGCACGTCTCTGCGATTTTCTTCTCACTTCACCTCAGATTTTTGGTGATGATTTGGCGAAAAAAAAATGAGGATTTGTCCGGTTTCCGTCGCTTATCCCCCGTGATAAGATACCATTGTTCTCTACAGGATTTCGTTTCCTAATCTCTCTGCCAAAGATTTGCCACTTTAATGAATTTAATCATTATTATCAAGAGTGTAGCTTTCCGTGTGGCGCTGGGTCAGCTGATCTAAATTACGGACTTATCAATTCGTTACGCGCATTCACCGATAACAGTTCGAGCTGTTATGTAAACAGTAATTATTTACAGAATGTGCAACATTTTATTTTTATTGTAATTACAATGCGGTGGTCGGAGCTCCCCCCCTCGTGTATCGAAGGAAAACTTTCCAGATACGTCAATAACCACTTAATTGTTGTCACTCCTCTCGTATTTTGTTTGTTTTTAGCCGCCCGGACGATTATCTATGTTTGCTATGTTAAATTCCATATTTATTAACAAATATTCAATTTGAACAAAGCCTGAATTATGATGACTAACTATCATGCGTTTGAACACAAAGCACAAAATTGTATTCCAATTAATGGTTTTATCCGATTGTCATATTTATTTAAGTTAATCAAAGCTTCAAACAACATTATATTTTTATGAAATTACATTAAATCTAATGGATGCTGCGTGTCGAAGTGATTAGAGATATAAGACCATTCCGTTAATATTCCATAGATAAAAATAACATTTGATTGCTGGAGAAAACACAAGGAACGGGTGCAAAGACCTGGGATTATTCGAAAGTGCTTGGACTTGATTAAATATAGAATTAAAAACTCTCTGTTTAAAAGAAATGTTGCTAGTATATAAATTTATGCTTTGCGTAGTTTCGTTAATTGCGTTCTAAATGCAATATTTTGGGAAAACCCGAGTTTCCAACGTACGGGGAATTTGTTGATTTTCTTGGTGGAAACTTGTAAACAAATTACATTTGCCCGATTTGTTGCGTGACTCGAATTCTGAATAAAAGTCATTCAACTTTAACTTTTGATATTTTATATCTTCATTTAGAAATACACCCATACCTCGCTATACGGCCGCTCTTTATACGGCTATAACGGCCCTCTTTAATTAAGGCACGTTTTCGATTTACTTCCTAAAATGTTTCGCATGTTGCCAATCTTGCGCAAGCGCAATACATGATTCCTTATACGGCTTTTCGCTTTGCGGCCAAGTTTCGTGGAACGTATCTAGGCCGTAAAGCGAGGTATGGGTGTATGCAACGATTTAACATTTTATATTTCACTAAAGTGCAACGATTCTGCTTGAATCAGAATATCTAATTGCTTGGAATTTATGTAAACGCAACGTTCTATATGGAAATAATGTAAATTGCAATGAAAAAAAAAAGAGCCTGAGAAATAAATTTGAATTAATAATTATTATTTAGACTGCATCTGAGGGCGACTGGTGACGTGAATGCTAATTTGTCAATGCCACTGAATAATTTGCTGTGATATTTCTTTAAATAATAAGCTTTTATATAATAAATATTTGATAATTATCAAACTAAAAGATTATCACTTGTTTCATGTGCTGATAACATTTTTGTGTTATTATTTTGTTTTCCAGTAAACGCGTTAAATTTACTGAAACGCATATTTGTAACCCCCGGGCTCTTTCAAATATGATGTGACATTTTGTGCTGTGTCATCTGCACCTATTGTGTACTTCGATGTTTGTTGATCTGACGTATCTGATAAGATAAATTCCAAGTACAAATTATTGGCATTATTTCAAAAGGTATTGATTTACCATCTATTTGTATGACTTAATTAAAAATGTGCAAGATCTCCAGAATTTCAAATTTCGTTGTTGTTTTACTACGAAGATAATTTTAACATTTAACACGTTGATGGCCAGCAGGACAAGTGATGTAAAGTGAAGTTCAAAAATTGACACTATATGTTTCACAACATGCTGAAGCTGCAAGCCGTGAAAACGAAATTCAACCTAAAAAATTGTTTCCAAACATGACACCAGGCTTCTACTTGTACGCCGGTAAATGCACATTTGTGTCGCTATAGACGTAGTGTCAAAAACGACCGTTTCGTTTTGGCGGCTATTGCCGTCATGCCACATAGCGAACTTCATTCTGACGGTTATAGCCGCAAGTGTCCGTCAACGTGTTAATATAAAATCATATTTATTAGACTTAAACTTCTATTAACATTGAATTTCAGTGTCGTGTGCAATGAACTAGTTGTATTTTAAATTATCAGTAGTTAAACACTTTTCCAGTGGTCCAAATTAAATGAATGTTGCTATAAACTGTATAAGAAAAACGTAAAGTAGAATAATGTCATATATTATTGTCTTTAATAACTTATTGAAAAAGATATATCATGTATATCTTTCATAATTATGAAAAAAAAAGGAAATTGTTTTTCGGTGGATAGTAGTTCATCTGGTAGTAATGAAGGAGTACGTGAACAAACTCACATTAGAAACAATAAATGCTACAATGGATACGGTTTTTATGACTGATAACGTTTTCAAGTTTCAAGAATTTTCTTTTTATTCGCTCGTGTGATTTTCACGGTAATAAATTGATTTGATTGCGTATTGACAATTATTACTACTTGACAAGTATCGTGTGAAGTGTACGAAATGTAAATGGAGTGTCAGTATTTTGTGAATACTTGAAGAACTAATTTGAGTACCAGATTAAGTTTTCAAGTACTTTCTAATTAGTTATTACTTTCAATATCTTTGGGTAATAATATACAAACAGGGACTTTATCAATGAATACATTCAAGTTTATAACCACTTACATATCTTTTACTTAACTTTTTAACTTTTCAATGTCTATTTTTGATGAAGTCAGTACATTTTTTTTTCTACTATTAGTCAAGTAGATGTTATTTCAAATTAATTGATTAACTTACTATGAATGAAACTTCCTTCTCGTTGTTTACAGCAAGTTAACAATTAGCACTTCTTAAATATCAACTCTACAATTATTCAAATGTTATTTAGTGAATATATTACTTTAATGATTTAGTACAATAATTTCGAAGATGCTGATCACAAAAATGTAATACGTGATACATTTTATAAAAGTCGACATTTCTCATGATGTGTATCAGTACTTGATTCTATATCACAATAAAAATCTATAACAAAATTATAAATTTTATCTGAACATTATTACAAAATTTAGATAAAATCTGTACAAAAAGTGCGTATCTTCTTTTGCTAGTATAATTCGTTTCGGAAACGTGTTCATAATTCCATTTTTCATTTCTTCAACTTTGACAGCGAATTACAGCCAAACGGCTGTAGTCACAGTAATATATGAATATACGTTACATTCCTCAACTATCCTAGTTTCATAAGCATCTTTTATATCTGCTCTATCTATTATAGTTTCCGAGAAAATCGCTAAAATGTGAAGACACTGCTTTTTCGACAGTTAATTTTTAATTTCTTCAACTTTGACAGCAAATTACAGCCAAACGGCTCTAGTCACAGGAATATATGAATATACGTTACATTCCTCAACTATCCTAGTTTCATACGTATCTTTTATATCCATTCTATCTAGTTTTCGAGAAAATCGTACATTTTAGAGTTGATCTTGAGACAGTTTACAATGTGGAAAATTTGTCCAAAATTCAGAGGCTAAGGTTGACTTGCAGTTAATATTTGTATTTGTAAGACCTCGGTGGTTAATTAAGTCCTGCAGACAAAATAAGTTGCAATTCAAGGTATTTGCCTATATTGTGTCTGCAGTTTGATTCTATCATTACAGTTTTGATTACAATATTCTTGTTAATTAGACATTCAGGAAAGTGTGATCTGTGAAACTGGAGACTGCACTTGCTCAAGTGCAAGAAAACTAGTTTCAACTTCTTTTACATTTCTTTCTATTTATATATTTGCATCGAGGCGATTTCGTTCCATTTTTCCTTTATTCTTGATACACGTGATATCGCAATACCACCAAGCATTTAGTTAGACTCGATTGTAAACGGGTATTCAAATTATCCTTATCCAAAGTTCATTCAAGTGTTTCCCTTCCAATGCATTAATAGTATTTTTACTAAACGCAATTATAATTGTGGTGTAATGCCTCAGCGGGAAAAAGAAATGCGTTATCCGAGAGTCAAGGGCACAGGAAAGGTAACGCCAACTCCGACTTTCTTACGAAACGTTCGCTCCATTTTATCCTATTTATTTCACTGTAAATCGAGTTTTTCAGCACATCGATTATAGCGCAAACCTTGCCACACGGTTGCACTTGTTTTTGCTTTATGTTTCGATTGTTTTGTTTTCGGACAAAATCCTATACAAATGATAATGCACTTTGGAGGTGATTTTTCGCGTTTTGCTCCCAAATCATTATCATTTTCCACTCCCACATTCTCTGAAACGTAAAAAAAAACTACATCTAATCTTTAGCGTCGATAGTTTTGTGGAATTTTACGCGTAAAATTCCGTTCCATCTTTATCACTCAATCGATCTTTATCAATATTATTATTTTTTTTGTTCGATACTCAAATTTCCATTCAATACCTTACTATTTTCAGTGATAGTATATCATTTACAAGGTAGCTGACTTATCAACATTTGTTACGATGGATCAACGTCAAATTGATATTATGATGAATTGAGTTAAGATAACAATCGATGGATTTTATTATATAAAACAATGCTTTTTGTAAAAAAAAAGAAGATAAATCCAGATCCAATGATTTATCTTCTTTTTTTTATATATAAAGCATTGTTTTATATCTGCTATGTTTTGTATTGTATTCAAATCCTATCACTTCACTAATTTTGTTTACTTGAATCTGCTCATGCTTAGATCAAATCATCATATTATTATTTCCTGGAGAATGTTAAGATTATTTTTTCAAATAAAATTATTGAAATCCCGTTTTTAGAAAATGTTCTATTTATTATAGGACTCTTGGTAGTCGACTAGATTTTTCATTTCTGTGAATATTGATAATAATATTTGTTACAACAATAATTACAGAAAAAAAACAACAACAATAATTACAATTAGAAATGAAGAAAAAGTAATATAAATTCTATTGCTGCAATTGACCATACACTTTTCTTTCAATTTTCTGTGATTTTTACTAATACATCACAAAAACTTAGAAATTAGCTTTAAATAACGTATTTAGAAAATTGATCTTCTAAATGTTATTTAGTTTTTAATTTTTTGTTAGGGTTTGATGAGATATTAAATTTTGATTTAGGAGAATAGATAGATTTGTCAGTTATTTCTCGTAGAATCTTTACGTAATACTAATTGATAAAATATGTTATTTAAAGCCAATTTCTAAGTTTTTGTTAGGGTTTGATTTAGATTAAGGAGAATCTATAGATTTGTCATTTATTTCTCGTAGAATCTTTACGTAATACTAATTGACAAAATATGTTATTTAAAGCCAGTTTCTAAGTTTTTGTTAGGGTTTGATTTAGATTTAGGAGAATCTATAAATTTGTCAGATTTTAACTTTTATGGTTACGGCTCTACTTCTGAACTTCACCTTATTTCACTAACCGGCAAATGCCGGAAAAATAGGTCAGAGGTGGAGTTCGAACCAGCACCATTTCGCACCAGATTTTTGTGATGCAGGGACTTTTAACCAAAGAGATCAAGGTCTAGAGTTGCCGAATATTCTTTTTATAAGCAACGAACTAAAACTAAATGAATATTGATTTTATATATTTCCGAGTTACATGACATAGCTGATTGATAACTTAATAATTTTGGGTACAACTTGAACTACTACTCCAAATCCACTCATCAAAGTTTTGTTTTTATTTTCAATACTAAGATTTCATTTCCGTTACAATTTCCCTCTCCCTCAATCTCCCTTATCGCTTTATAAATACATTTTTTTTTCATCTTCAAAGCTTCCTTTCTCTCCTCCGATTATTAATAGATGGTATCACATGGTTGAGAGTTTCTCGTTATCAAATAATTCCACACGAATCTACAAGCTGAAAAGAACACAGAAAACTAAAATGAAAACATCTTGAAACCACAACGAAAATCCCCATTCACATAAACATTGCGCAATTCGTTTCAAGAATTACCTGCCGACCAGAAGAAAAATCGATCGAAAATTCCCATTGTTTATCACATATAAAATATAATTATTATGCATTCGCAATCTTGGTATCTTGATAAATTTTTTCCTGTTTAAAAAACCGTTTTATCTGGGAGTTTGCACTTGTTTGTCGTTCGATAAACGATGGGAACAAACGCAATCTGCATTGTTTTATCATTATTTATTTTTTGGAAAAACAGGAACAGCAACAAACAAAAACAACAAAAACAAAAGTGTGAATTGATTTTTTTTTGATAAATAAAATATAAACTTGGCTAAAGTGAAGATTGCGCAACATATGATAATCTCGACGATGATCGTGCGCTTATTCTTAAGTAAATTTAAAGAAACTTAAGCGGATTTGGGTTGTTTTCAACGCAAAAATGATATATCTGTGCGTAAACAGTGAACTTTTTTATGTCTCTTGTTATTCAACGTTAATTAAAATATAAATACAGTGGATGATCGGTTAACGAACATAATCCGTTCAAGGACGATGTTCGTTACCCGAATTGAAGCAATCATCGATTTAAGAAACGAGTTAAGTTCCTAATACTAAATTTAACTCCCAAAAGTAACTTACTGATGATCTTTAAGGTGTTCGTAATCCGAATCATACGAACATTCACGAAATCACTTCTGGTAAAGACAAATTAAGTATATAAAAATATATATTCCTGGATTAGATTACAAATTTCATTCAATTCTAAGCCTATAAATTTGTTTGTTAACAACTTATTTATTTGTTCACAGAATTATCAGAGACTAATTCATTGCAACTAGTTAAGCAATATTGGTGGAGATTCATGGAATTTTTGCGTAAATTGCATTGATTCTGATAAGTTATCATGTATTTTTTGTCATTCTTCAGAAATTTAAATTGAATAAAATAATAACGAAAATCAAATTATTGATAAACCTAAAAAGTTTTATTTACTTACTGAAACTTATCAAGCTTACTAAATCATTGTTACAAATTATTTGAACAAAAATGAGAAAGTTGAAAATATGAATTGTTCATAAATTAAGAAAATTGTCTCAGAATTCCTAAGATTTGGATTGATTATTAATTTAATTACCGGGGGGAATTAAATTCATTTCACATTAAGAAAATCAGAAGAAATACTTTGATTAAAATTAATTTTTGATGAACCCAAAATATATTGAAAAAACGAAAGTAAAGTAGTCAGTTAACGAATATATTCTATTAAGGGAAGACTGCATGCGGATACTGAATTGTTCGTTAACCGATTTTACATAGATTGAAATGCTTAGATATATATTTCTGTTGAAATCTTATAGAATTGAACGTTTTAAAAATAAGTACAAATATGTCGAATCAAATCATGTCTATATGTATATAAATTACTTTTAGATTCTACTTCTAATTATTAAAAGTGGAAATAATATATTTGAGATTGACTAATAAAAATACCGATTTACTGATTTTCGCTGAAATTTTAAGCAATTGAACTTTTAAGAAATAATTAAAAATGTCGGTTCTGCTCCTAATTATAAAAAGTAGAAATAAAATATTTGAGTTTGACCAATAAAAATGAGAAGAAAAATAAAAAGCGTGTAGACACAGAGATCACTTCTCCTTTCTGGTTCCTGTTATCTAATCTCGCTTACAGCTCTCACTCGGTATTTAGTGAAACTAGTTCTTCTAGTCTAAGAGATGGAGAGGAGGCAAGAACAAACAGAACTGATTGAACGCATATCAAATTATCCTTTCTCTCTTTCGATATTCTGGTCCTTATCTGCCGAGATATCATCGTGCATTTCAAATCACGTTTTTTTTTCTCTCGATCGCCCCCGAATAGTACAGGAGTGGAAACAGACTGATCAACTACTACTACTACTGCACTAGTACCTGAGGGACTTGAAGTTATAAAAGTGAACACACTGTACTAGACCATCGCATTCAGATACCTGTCGCAGGCGCGCACACACTCAAAAAAATATACGAACAAACAAAACGGTGCACGCCGCGACGCACAAATACTTCCACTATCAATCATCTTTAATTTCTAATTTTCTTGTCTCAATTCCAAACAAAAAGAAATCGAACTGTGATAATTCCCAATACATTATAAGAAGAGCAAACAGAGAACAAAGAAATAGTATTAGTAGACGCTTGTGATACAACCGGAGGAACAAACGAAGGATCAACCTATGAAACAACAGATTTAAGTAGCAATCATGTTGACCGGCTGGAGATTAACCCTTTCAAAATGTAAGTCTCTAATTGAATTAAAAGTTAATTTTAAAATTTATCGATAATCCTTGAATAAAACCGAACACTGATAACGATTCAAATTTGCATGATATTTGTTATTTCAAAAAAAAGAAGTTTTTTTTTCTATTAGTAATTAAGTATGTGTTTATTTTGAAAACAAGATCAAAGCGACAATAAATGTCGATCGTTTTATGGGTGCATAAAGATTATTGAAACCAGATAACACCGGAGCTTTCATTCAACATTGGCATTTATGAAAATTGTCGAAAATTTATGTAATGAAAAACTTGGGGAAACCTTGGATAGTTGCACTCGAGTAACGTTCGGCAATTTCAATGTCAAAAGTGACATTACTCGCGTCCAAAAGCGAAAACAAAGCAGCGAATCCACGCGTGCCCACTGATTATGGTCAAGTTATAACAGTTAGATTAGTTACTGTTATTAAAACACCTAATTCTGAGCGGCCATTATTTTATTTTTTTGAGGAATTATCAATTATATCAATAATAAAAATTGTTGGCTTTCATTTGGGTTTCGCTTTTCGTTTATTGCTATTATCATTATAATGCGCAAATGCTGAACAATAGCTTAATCATATGGCTGTTTTTTTTGTGTGTGTGTTTTCGTCAGTAAATGCAAGTAAATAGACTGTGTTTATGGTGTGCAGTAAGGAGAGAGAGAGTGTATCCAAACATGTGCAATTTACCGTTTCCTGATTGCGTAGGAACGTTCCTCAAAAAATAACTAAAAGAAAAGCGTGCAAGAAGGAATGTTCTCGAGCGCGTTATCGAGAACACGCACTTAAAAGTTCCCATATTCAATTCTCGGTGATTCGAGGATGAAAGAAGTGTGGACAAGTGTCTGATAACTGGTTGAGATCGTTTGATAACGTTCGCACTTGTGTCGAATGTTTAATTAGCAGATCTGTATCAACATCAAATTCCAATTGTTTCGGATCGTTTATCTGTGCAGCAGATACACGTCTCGTGCAGCACCTTAAGGATGGACGCATTCCCCGTATCGCAATGTAAACAGCGTAATTCTATAGTGGATCTGTTTTCACTTTACGCTCCGCTAATTAATCGGAATTAGCTGGCGTTAATTGGTTTTCATTAGCGGCATTCCGCCCAGTCAAAACAATTGATAAATAAATAATGATACGCACGTCAACGGTTCGGATCAGATCGGGCCTTGGACGTGGATGCGTTTTTTTTTGTTTAACTGTGAAAAGAAAAACACGATTTTCCAAAGGTGTAACAGGAAATGCGAAAAACAGACACAAATGAGTGGAATGAAAAGCGCTGTGGCCATGAAAATGAATTGGTATTGGTTAGGTCAAGTTAGGTATGCTCTTATTGACTTATTGTTATTACCGTATGGTCATGGTGAGGAAGTTCGACCTTTTTTTTATGTAAATGCATGTTCCGATACAAACTCTTATTATTTTTTTTTAATGTATATGAAATTAATTAGTTTGTTGTTACATGAGATGAAAACGTGTTGCGAGCAATTTATGTGTATGAAACAAATACAAAACTAAAATGTGTTCCATTATATATGCGAATAAAGAGAAAAAAAAACGAAACTAATCTTAAGTAACAATAATAAAAAGTAAGTTACGTAAAAAAAAGCGTGGCAATGAATATGACCTAGTCGGAATCAATAAAGAATTCCAACAAGCGGATTTAGTTCTCAAGAATAGCAATGTTTCGTTATGAATTCTTAAATTTATTCGCATTTTCTTAACCATTTGGTGTTGTTACAGGTTTTCTGATACCGCAAAGGTATATCGTAGGAATCATGGGATTCCTGGCGGTAGTCAATGCGTACACGATGCGAATCTGCTTATCTATAGCGATCATCGATATTGTGGAAGACGAAGATCATCAATGGGATAGGGAGACGCAAGGCCTTGTCAAGAGCGCCTTTTATTTCGGTTACGTTATAACTCATCTGCCGGGCGGAATCCTGGCCGAGAGATTCGGTGGGAAGTACACGCTCGGTATAGGGATTCTGTCGACAGCGTTCTTCACCTTGCTGACACCAGTCGTAGTAGATTGGGGCGATTGGCAAGGACTGCTCGTTCTCAGGATATTGCAGGGTCTCGGAGAGGTAACGTGAAGCGGAACGTCTTGAACGTGGAGTCAAATCGAGTTGACACGAATTTGTTGCAGGGCACGACGTATCCGGCTCTGAATTCGTTGCTGTCGAAGTGGGTTCCGATACACGAGCGGGCGAAAATGGGAACGCTGGTGTACGCAGGCGGACAAATCGGTACGGTCGTTGGAAACACGGCCAGCGGTTACCTGATCAAGGCCGCAGGCACGTGGACATCGGTCTTCTACATGTTCGGCGGCATCGGCGTCCTCTGGTTCGTCCTGTGGACACTGCTATGCTACTCCGAACCGAGCTCGCATCCTTTCATCTCGGACGACGAGAAGAACTTCTTGCGCAAAGAGCTCGGATCCAACGATGAGAAGAGGAACGTGCCGACGCCGTGGAGGGCGATTCTGACGTCGGTGCCGCTGTGGGCTCTTGTCGCCGCACAGATTGGCCACGATTGGGGCTTCTTTACGATGGTCACGGACCTTCCGAACTTCATGAACGACGTGTTGGGCTTCCAACTGCACGAGAACGGCGTCTGGTCGTCCGTCCCTTACATCGTGATGTGGATCGTCTCCATGAGTTCGGGCTGGCTGTGCGACTGGCTCATACAGAAGAATTACATGAAGGTCACGTTCGCGAGGAAGTTCTTCACGGCCATCGCAGCCATCGGGCCGGGCATATTTATCGTGGTCGCAGCGTACGCAGGCAGCGATCAGCCGACGGTCGTCTCCTTATTCACAGTCGGCATGGGTTTCATGGGCACGTTCTACTGCGGCATGAAAGTCAACGCCTTGGATCTTTCCCCGAATTACGCCGGCACACTTATGGCCATCGTCAATGGAATCGGCGCCATCACCGGCATCATCACTCCATACTTGAGCGGAGCTATGACACCGAACGTAAAGCGAATTCGACCTCGCTAGCTAGACCCTCGATCTAATATTACGTTTTTTTTTTCATGTTATATACAGCACTCCGTGGAGGAGTGGAGGATCGTCTTCTGGGTCTCGTTCGTCGTGTTCACCTTAACCACATGCATCTACGTGCTGTGGGGAAGCGCCGAGGAGCAGTGGTGGAACACCCCAGAGAAAGGAAATCCAAACTCCGCAGAGAAAGACCCCAAAGCCATCGTGGAATCTGGAATCACCTCAACGACCAAACAGTAACCATACCATTCAACGCACCATACGCATATATTTTTATATATTTATTTATTCTTAAGTTTAAATGTACTATATTATTCGAGAAAACGATAACATTTATCGGTTTTTTTTTCAATTTTGAATACGAATAAAACTTACACCGCAATGCGGTCCATAACCATCGTAACGCATCTTTCGTAAAAAACAACACGACGCAATCACAGATCGAATTTCATCAATACTGACGTTCGTTTGACTTGTTTAAACCTACTTCGACGATACACCCAAATAACGATGATACAAAGAAAGAAGTGCTCGGTGTTATCCTGCATTTCACCATGTGAGTATTACCAATAAGATTTTGATTGCATCGTCTTTGATTATTCTGTTAAGGCCATACGGCCCAACTGAGACACGTTCTAGCTGTCCTGTTGTTTTTCGCCGTGATCATATTGTACTGCCAGAGGGTGGCACTCAACATTGCAATCGTAGAGATGGTCGAGCAGCCCGTGAAAAAGAACAAGACTAGTTCCAACAGTTGTCCGATACCTGCAGGTGAAGGATCCTCGGTCATTAAGAACATTCAAGTATTTTCCGATGGTTTCCGTTGCTGCCTCATAGCTAAAGCTTTTACCCTCAGGGTGGAAAGATCAACTGGAACGAGGCAGAGCAGAGCTATGTTCTGCTGTCCTTCTACATTGGTTATACCATCATCCAGCCACCGGCGGGATTCATATGCGACAAGTACGGTGCCAAATTCATTCTGATCTTCTCTGTCGCCCTATCGTCAGTTGCTACACTCTGCATTCCCATCACCGTCATTTCGAAGATGGCCTGGTGGGTGCCCTGTTTACTTAGAATCATCTCAGGAGTTGGTCAGGTTTGTTAATTACCTTGATAATTGGTAACCGAGAAAATGATCTTTGCCGTCGATTGTGTTATTTATATTCGAGATTTTCCTCTTTAGGCCATCCTTTTTCCTGCTATAACGACCCTTTTGGCCAGATGGGTGCCTCCGAACGAACGGGCTACGTTGGGAGCCGTAGCCTATTCTGGGAACTCGATCGGAGTTATTGTAGGTACATCGGTGAGCGGACTGGCCATCAGCTACATGTCCAACTGGAGCATTGCTTTCTACATATGGGGTGCTGCCGGGTTGCTTTGGGTTCCAGCTTGTTGGATCTGGATTTACTCTGATCCCACCATCAATCCTAACATAACGATGGAGGAATTTTTGCTTATTTCCGAGTCCATAAACAAGAAGCAGAAGAGGCCTACGCCCTTAAGGGCCATACTGGCAGATCCTGCAGTGTGGGCGATTATCATTGCTCAGACAGGTCACAATTACATAATTTTCACACTCATCACTAACCTACCTAAGTACATGAATAACGTACTCAACTACAATACAAAGTCAAATGCTTTCGCCTCGTCTGCACCATTCATAGCGCAGTACATCAGCAGCATCGTCAGTGGTAAAATTGCCGATTGGATAATACGAAAGAGAAATTTAAACATAGAATTGGTCAGAAAATTCTATATAACTCTATGTAATAGAATACTCGAATCATAATTCCATAGACAACTTATATAATGCATTCTTCAACCAGCTGGCGTTTTTCCTGCAATCTTCGTAGTCCTAGCAGGATACTGCAACTGCCACAGAATCTACGCACTGGTCTGCTTCTCTTTGGCCCTTCTATTCAAAGGACCTTTTTACAGTTCGTTGAAGGTCAACGGGATGGACCTGACGACAAACTACGCCGGCGTCCTCATGTCACTCTCCAACGGTATCGGATCGATAGCGGGCGTCGCGACGCCCTACGTCATAGGAGTAATGGCACCAAATGTAAACAATCGCTCACAAAACTCCTAATTAATGATCAACAATCAATGAATGGTACATCTGTTTCTCTCAATCATATAGAATACTTTGTCGGAATGGCACATCGTCTTTTGGGTGGTTTTTGGAATATCAGTGGGCTCGACCATTATATATGATCTCTTAGGCAAAGCCGATCGAGCGAAATGGGATTATACAACCGAAGAACTGGAAACCTTGGACAAAACCATATACAATAAGAAATGGTATCTGCAAAAATCTCCTGAGGAACTTAAAATTGCCGCAGATGCGGCTTTAAAAAAGAAACAGCAAGGAACCGCTTAATATTGCTTAAGGATTTTATTGAATTTTATTCCGTTTATTATGTTAGCGCCCTATTTCCGGCACCTATTCGAATTAAATAATTTTAAACACATTATTATATACCGTGTTTATTAACAATATTTAATTTAAACAAATCCTCAATTATGATCAACAATCACACGTTTAAACACAAAGCACACAATTCAAATTGTATTCCAATTAATAACTTCATCTGAATGTTATATTTTTGAATTAATTGAAGCTTACTACAACATTGGTTTGGTATTTTTATGTAATTATATTAAATCTAAAGAATATTGCGTGCCGAAGTGATTAGAGAATAAGTCTACTCCGTATATATTCCATAGATAAAAATAACATTTGATTGCTGGAGAAAACACAAGGAACGGGTGCAAAGACCTGGGATTATTCGAAAGTGCTTGGACTTGATTAAATATAGAATTAAAATCTCTCTGGTTATAAGAAATTTTTCAAGTATATTCATTTATGCTTTTCGCAATATTTTGGGAAAACCCGAGTTACCAACGTTGAGGGAATTTGCTGATTTTCTTGGTGGAAACTTGTAAACAAATTACATTTTCCTGATTTGTTGCGTGATTCGAATTTTGTATGTAAATCATTCTACTTTAACTTTTGGTATTTTATATCTTCATTTTTTCAAATGTCTGAGAAGTAAAGGTGATTATTGACAATTATTACTACTTGGCAATGCGAGTATCTTGTAAAGTGTACAAAATGTCCATACATCTTGAAGTGACAATATTTTGTGATTACTTGAAGAAGTAATTTGCAGTAATATGTAAAATATTTTAAAAGCTTTCAAGTACTTGCCAATTATTACTTTACAATAATACTCTTGCAAAATAATGCACAAAGTGGAACGTCATTAAATTAATTTATACATGCAAGTTTAGGTATTTACATCAATAATTGATGTCATATCTTTTACTTAACTTTTACAGTTTCTAAATATTGCATATATTTGACTGTAATTGTATAACAAGTCGAGAGAGTACAAATATATTTCTACTATTACTCAAGTACTTGCTACTGATAATTTCAAATTAATTTATTTCTTTAAAATGAATTAAACATCTCATTGTTCACAGTAAATTAACAATTAGTATTTTTTTAGATAAACTCTATAATTTGTCAAATTAATCAGCAGTAATTTAGTGAATATATGTATATATTACTTTAATGGTTTAGTATATTTACAATTATAATACAGATTTCACGTTTTGAATTAAAGCAATATTGACGTTCATTTGACTTGATTCAATTTACTTTGACGGTATACGCAATTAACGATGAGACGAAGAAAGAAGTGCTCGGTGTTATCCTGCATTTCACCATGTGAGTATTACCAATATGATTTTGATTGCATTGTCTATTATTATACTGTTAAGGCCATACGGCCCAATTGCGACATGTTCTCGCTGTGCTGCTGCTCTTCGCTGTGATCATATTGTACTGCCAGAGGGTGGCACTCAACATTGCAATCGTAGAGATGGTCGAGCAGCCCGTGAAAAAGAACAAGACTAGTTCCAACAATTGTCCGATACCTGCAGGTGAAGGATCCTCGGTCATTAAGAACATTCAAGTATTTTCCGATGGCTTCCGTTGCCTGCTCATAGCTGAAGTTTTTACCCTCAGGGTGGAAAGATCAAGTGGAACGAAGCAGAGCAGAGCTATGTTCTGCTTTCCTTTTACATTGGTTATACCATCATCCAGCCACCGGCGGGATTCATATGCGACAAGTACGGTGCCAAATTCTTCCTGATATTCTCTGTTGCCGTATCGTCAGTTGCTACACTCTGCATTCCCATCACCGTCACTTCGAAAATGGCCTGGTGGGTGCCCAGTTTACTTAGAATCATCTCAGGAGCTGGTCAGGTTTGTTAATTGTCTTGATAATTGGTAAAGGAGAAAATGATCTTTGCAACCGATTGATATATATATACATTCGAACATTACCTGTTTAGGCTATCCTTTATCCTGCTATAACGTCCCTTTTGGCGAGATGGGTGCCTCCAAACGAACGGGCTACGTTAGGAGCCGTCGCCTATTCTGGCAACTCGATCGGGGTTATCGTAGGTACAACGGTGAGCGGACTGGCCATCAGCTACATGTCCAACTGGAGCATTGCTTTCTACATATGGGGTGCTGTCGGGTTGCTGTGGGTTCCAGCTTGTTGGATCTGGATTTACTCTGATCCCACCATCAATCCTAATATAACGATGGAGGAATTTTTGCTTATTTCCGAGTCCATCAACAAGAAGCAGAAGAGGCCTACGCCCTTAAGGGCCATACTGGCAGATCCTGCAGTGTGGGCGATTATCATTGGTCAGACAGGTAACGACTACATAATGTTCACCCTCGTAACTAACCTGCCTAAGTACATGAATAATGTGCTCAACTACAATACCAAGTCGAATGCGTTCGCCTCGTCTGTACCATTTTTAGCGCAGTACATCAGCTGCATTGTCAGCGGTAAAATTGCCGATCGGATGATACGAAAAAGAAATTTAAACATAGAATTAGTCAGGAAATTCTATACAACTCTATGTAATAAAATACGAAAATCATTAATCAATACACAACTAATATAATGCATTATTCAACAAGCGGGCGTTCTTCCTGCAATCTTCGTAGTCATGGCAGGATACTGCAACTGCCACAGAATCTACGCACTGGTCTGCTTCTCTTTGGCCCTTCTATTCAAAGGACCTTTTTACAGTTCGCTGAAGGTCAACGGGATGGACCTGACGACAAACTACGCCGGCGTCCTCATGTCACTCTCCAACGGCATCGGATCGATAGCCGGCGTCGCGACGCCCTACGTCATTGGAGTCATAGCACCGAATGTAAACAATCGCTCACAAAACTTCCAATTAATTATCAACAACCTATGAATGCTACATCTATTTCTCTCAATCATATAGAATACTTTGTCGGAATGGCACATCGTCTTTTGGATGGTTTTTGGAATATCAGTGGGCTCGACCATTATATATGATCTCTTAGGCAAAGCCGATCGAGCCAAATGGGATTATACAACCGAAGAACTGGAAGCCTTGGACAAAACTAAATATAAAAAGAAATGGTATCTGCAAAAATCTCCTGAGGAATTGCAAATTGCCGCAGATGCGGCTGTAAAAAAGAAACAACAGCAAGAATCCGCTTAATATTGTGAAGGATTTTATTGAATTTTATTAGTTAAATAATTTTAAATACATTACGATAATATAGGCAACCCCATGTACATTAGCATTTCGATAAAAAATAAACTACAATTAATTTCGTTGCTTTACACCCATTACAATAATTAACAAATATGAATATATTAATACCTTACATAATAATAAAGTTGTTATTAATAATTATGGTAGACTTGAAAACATATTTTAAGTAGGCAGCACATTGAACAATGTGTATGATAATATCGATTATTTTATAGTAATTGTCTTCTTCACTCGATGCGGCTACTTTTGCTGATATCATCTTAACCACAAAACAGTAGATCTTAGATTTATATTTAAATATTTCTGTGTAATAGTATTACGAAAATAAGCAAACAGAATGCCGGTAAATATAAATAAGCAGAGATTGATAAATTATTATATGAACATATATATATTTCAGGCTCAAGTACAGGGTTTTGAACATTTCATAATTGGTGGATTTCTGACTACCCTATTTTTGGTTGGGATGTATTCACTGCATCGAATAGAGGAGGGTCACGTTGGAGTTTATTTCAGGGTACTATCCAAAATTATAAATTATGTTGGATGGAGGTTATAGAAACTGTGTTTTCAGGGTGGTGCTTTGCTACCAATTACCAGCTCACCAGGCTACCACATGATGATTCCACTGTTGACCACCCACAGATCAGTGCAGGTTACTCTGCAAACAGATGAAGTGAAGAATGTGCCCTGTGGGACAAGCAGTGGAGTCATGATCTATTTTGATAGAATAGAAGTTGTTAATTACATCCAACCAGCCAGTGGTATTTAAAATTGGGACTTAAATGATACAATGAATATCAACTTGTTGTTCAATGTTACAGTTTATGACATTGTGAGGAATTACACTGCTGACTATGATAAAGCACTGATATTCAACAAGATCCACCATGAACTGAATCAATTCTGCAGTGTGCATTCCCTGCACGAAGTCTACATAGATCTGTTCGATCAGATCGACGAGAACCTGAAGCAAGCTCTGCAGTTGGATTTGCTGGAGATGGCCCCAGGTCTGTCCATACACGCAGTCAGAGTTACGAAACCGAAAATCCCCGAGGCCATTCGAAAGAATTACGAACTGATGGAGTCCGAGAAAACGAAGCTGCTGATAAGCATGCAGCATCAGAAAGTAATCATGTCAATAATAATATTTATATGTGGATGTATACGAATTGGTAATATTGAAGGTTGTCGAGAAAGATGCGGAGACGGAGAAGAAGCGAGCGATTATCGAGGCCGAGAAGGAAGCGCAGGTTGCGAAGATCCAATACGAGCAGAAAGTCATGGAGAAGGAATCGCTGCAGAGGATGGCAGCCATAGAGGACAACATGCATTTGGCAAGGCAGAAGTCCCATTCTGATGCAGAGTTTTACAAACTGAAGCAGGAGATCGAGATCAATGGTGTGTTGCACACCAAGCAATATTTGGAGCTCAAAAAGTACGAAGCGCTTGCGGCCAACAGCAAAGTCTATTACGGCCCAGACATTCCCAAAATGTTCCTAAACGCTGGCTGCAGTAACGGTGATGTAGCCAAGATGGACGGTTAGATTTACTTTGATCGTTACAAGAAGTTTAAAGGGAGCTATGTTTATGTTTATTATTATTTTATTTAATTTTAAAATTATCGAATTTATTGAAAACTATTTATAAACTACTTATTAGAAATATACCTTAAAGATAGTACTTGTGAAGACTGAGTTGTCACTTTATTACTTATGTTATTTATTAAATCAAACAAACAAGAACACATATTTAAAAACAAATGCATGTAATATTTTAATGTTATTTGCCAGCATATTTTTTTGTTAGTTGATAGAAAGCGTAGTAGTAGTTATGCAATGAAACCTCCTCCAGCATCCTTGAAAACGTATAGAAGGAAGCCAGGTGTATTTGCTTATTTATGTTATATACCGCCAAGAATTCGTAGAAATCGCATAAGATGTGCGGCAAGTAGCTACACTCGCATATCTTTATGATTTCCAAGACTTCCTCTTTAGTTCCTAAGAAGTCGTGGTTTTTCTTCAGGACGCGCGGTATCAAATGTTTAGAATATTCATAAATTATTTTGAAAAACATAGCGAGACATTCGGTGAACAGACATCCATCATTTAGGAAATTATTCAGAAAGTAGTGAATATTATAGTAGTTTGCGAGGAAGCGCTTGCTAATAGAATTTCCTGGATTTCTTAAGATTTTACGAAATAGGTTGTCGGCAATGTGGATGTGCATGTAACCGCCACACTCTTGTACTTTTACTGACAGCTTGTGACTCTCAACATCGACTATGGTATCGATATCTTTGTACATCGAGTTGTAGGACGAAGGGCTCAAATTGCCATCCAGTATCTGCTGAATGTTGTGCATCTTGTTTTCTAAATACAAGTAGTAGTTGTACACGTCCATGCGTAATTTGAGCAATTCTCTGTAGCGTGCCGTGTCGTGGCAAGTGAGAAATATGACCATGAAACTCTTCATTAACTTGATGTTCATCTTGTTGCTGATCGTGTCGTTTACCATCGTATTTATCATATCCATTAAGTCATCATTATTGGAGAGTATGCACCAGTTATCATTGTTTCGGTCATCCGATGACATAAACTCTTCGTCGTCTGATGACAGGTCGATAATTTCATAAATTTCCGTCTCGCACTTCTTCATATCGACTAATGGACTGGTAGAGTTGTTCATTTCGCCAACCAGAACTTCCATGATTTTCTTCATCTTCTCGGGATCCAACTTTAAACTTAGATTTATTCCGTATGCTGTGTCATTATCAATGTGAAGCGTGACCTTAGTTTCGGATTTTGGCAAGCTCGAAATAACTTCCTTCTTCAATTCGGGTGACAATGCACCGGTCACGTCATTTGTCATTACTCTGGGTCGTTTATTTTCATACTTCGTTATATCAATCAAATTGCCACGTTTTCTTGTATTTTCTACTTTTGTTTGCTGCTCATTTGCAGGTAAATTTTCTAGATCGATGATCTCTATGGGTTCATCATAAACTTTTGGCACAAATATCACATCAGGTGATAGATTTTCTTTTTGCAGATTTTCCATCACTGTATTATCGACGCTTGGATTTGATACAGATCCTATATCTTCATTTGAACCAATTGATTGTTCTGATGACAATGTTTGGACTGGTTGCTGTTCCTGCACCGTTGATACTTTATCAGGTACTACTTCTTGCGAAACCACTTTGGAAACTTGCTGCTTAGCCAATGTATCGGAGTATTCTTCTTCTTGCTGTAACATTTCCAGCGGCATAGGAGAATCTGGTTCATATTCAATCGCCTTTTCTAATGGTAAGGAAGAAACTGATTGCTGTCTATTAATTGCGGAAATTTCTTGCGTCAAAGAATATGGTTTCTGTCCATTTATGAATTCATTTGGTAATGGAGAAACAGGTTTCTGAATATTTAAAACTCCCTGTTGCAAAGAAGAATCTGCTTGTTCTATATTATTTACTTCTTGCGACAAAGAAGAAACTGCTTGATTTCTATTCGTAACTTCTTGTGTCAAAGAAGAATCTGTTTGTTCTATATTCTTTAGTTCTTGTGACAAAGAAGAAACTGTTTGATGTCTATTCGTAACTTCTTGCATCAAAGAAGATTCTTGCTGTTTATTTAAAACTTTCTGTTGCAAAGAAGAATCTGTTTGTTCTATATTCTTTAGTTCTTGTGACAAAGAAGAAACTGCTTGATTTCTATTCGTAACTTCTTGTATCAAAGAAGAATCTTGTTGTTTATTTAAAACTCCCTGTTGCAGAGAAGAATCTGTTTGTTCTATATTCTTTACTTCTTGTGACAAGGAAGAAACTATTTCCTGTCTATTTAAAACTTCCTGTTGCAAAGAAGAATCTGTTTGTTCTATATTCTTTAGTTCTTGTGACAAAGAAGAAACTGTTTGATGTCTATTCGTAATTTCTTGCGGTAAAGAACAAACTAGTTGCTGTTTATTTAATTCTTCTTGAGGCAAAGAAGAAACTGGGTCTTGCAATGTTTCTTCTGGTAACGTATAACGACGTAAAGTGTTAGAAGTCTGTTCTGGCATAGATTCACGTCCGTGTATAGGGAATTTGTTTGGAGTTGGCGATAACGACGGTACCGGAAACGAAGAAAATACTTGTAGCTGTTCCAACGATAGTTGTGGAGGAATCAAATTAGGTAATTGAAGTTCTGGAAGGACGGGAATATCACGTTGCGGGCTCGTCGGTAGAGATGGAACCTTATTTCTGGGAAATGCTGTTAAATTGATAGGAACGTGTGGTGTATCAGGAATCGGTAATTGTGATGTTTGCGGATGCTGTTGTGGCTGTTGCACAATTGGAAGATTTGAAATGTTGAACATCGGTTCAGCTTGTCCGATATTTTGCTGAACTGGTGCAGGTCTTGGTTGTGGCGGTAACAACTGCTCGAAAATGTGTTGATGAGGAAAGAAATTTAAACGGTGCTGAAGAGATAACTCTGCCTGGGCCGGATTGTATTGAATCTGCATCCGTTGTAATCCTTCCGTTCTCAGTTGTTGATGTTGCGTAGGCATCAGCTGTGGCAGGAAGAAAGGATGCAACTCGATACGATGTCCAAATGCATCGATTTGCTGAGATCTATTATATGGAATCAAGTCAGACAGTGGATGTGGACACGAAGTCAAAACCTTCAACAATATGTCCATGATTGTGTTGATGTGGTATCTAAATTGTTCCTCTGGTACGTTGAATGGTATATCGAAGGGATATTGGACGTATCGGCTGAAATGCTCGTCAACATTTGGAAAACACTCCATTTGGTAGGGATTCAACGGAATCAGGCTGATCACATTGTGTTTACTGTATTCGGATGGCTGGTCGAACCTATTGTACATGCGTCGACGACGGATGACAAGGTGGTTCTTTGCAAAGTAAATATTCGAGACGGTGTGCTGAACGCGCACGGACTGAAAGCATTCTGATAATTTAATTTTCGTCTGGGTCTTCTTCAATGTCTTGTAATTGTAAAAGTACAAAGTTCTAGTTTTGTGTTCGGCGCAAAAGTATTGCGCCGACGGACGATGTAGTGTTCTATAGCCTAAGGTATATTCAGTATCGTACCACTGATCACAGTATAATGGATATCGAAAATTATGCTTATGCCTGTAGTAAATATGTTCAAGAAGCAATTGTTTTTTACCTGGTTCTATAGCCCAACTAGTATCCAAAGTTACATTCAAAGAACTCATTTCTATTCTGGACGACTTTACAGTTCTTGCCAATTCCCGCGGACCTCTAACTGGAGTTCTTTGGTTAATTGATCTTTTGATAGGTTTGTTCTGAGAAGTAGTCGAGCTTCGACTTGTCGAAACTATTGGATCAGTAATTATCTGAGACCCATTTGTGACTGTTGGATGACTGTTCTTCAAGCTCTGTCTCGCTGAAACTATTGGATCAGTAATTGTCTGATATACATTTGAGACTATTATTTGAGACCCATTGGTATTCGAGCTTTGTCGGGTTGAAACTATTGGATCAGTAATTATCTGAGATACATTTGCAATTATCGTGCGACTATTATTCGAGCTTCGCCTCGTCGAAACTATTGGATCTGCAACTATCTGACATCTATTTCTGACTATCGGACAATTATTGTTCGAGCTTCGTCTCGTCGAAACTGGTGGACCGGTTATTATCTGAGTTACATTCGTGATTATAGGACGACTGTTATTAGCCTCGTTAGACATTCTATCTCGTCTAGATTCAACACTATAATCCAAAGGAGTATTAGAATCTTCGTTATTCCCATCTCGAATCACATTTGAATCGCTACGTCTATTTCCAACATTGTCTATCAACGTAACGTATTGGAATTGATTTGTCGATCCGTTCAAAACAATCCGAGATCGTCTATCTGACGGCCTCGAACTCGCAGAAAACCTAACAGATTTCGCGTTTATTGTCATAGAAACATCGTAAATCAGAACTTTCTGCACGCTATGTTTGGCTTTAAAATGAATTTTCGCGCTCGTCCGGCAAATTCTATTCATTTGAAAGTCAATGTCCCGTCGGATATTATTAGATTTTTTCACGTGTATATCACCGTAACCTTGTTTCTTGAAAACTTTAACGCACAAATCTGATAGAGAAATCACCTTACTCTTTTCCACTTTGTTTACTTCCCTGGAATTAGTATTGAGAAATTCTGAGTGACAATTGATTACGTTTGAAGCAGAGAGTTCGTCAAATATTTTCTGCTTGTTTTGATCAGATATTCTTTGTATAACTGATGCATTGCTAAGATCATCTGTGCATTCCGTAGCTTGATTGTCATTAGTCTCATCCATCTCTTCATTCATGGTCCATGGATTCCTTTCCAAATAATCATCGGCAGAACTTTCGTTTTCTATAACTGATTCATTGCTAAGATCATCTGTGCAATCCATAGCTTGATTCTCATTAGTTTCATCGATCTCTTCATTCATGGTACATGGGTTCCTTTCCAAATAATCATTGGCAGAACTTTCGTTTTGTATAACTGATGCATTGCTGAGATCTGTGCAATCCGTAGCTTGATTCTCATTAGTCTCATCGATCTCTTCATTCATGGTCAATGGGTTCCTTTCCAAATAATCATCGGCAGAACTTTCGTTGTACGTGATATTATTCTCAGTAGCATCTGTTGGCACTAACTCATTGTCATTATTCTCATCGAAGATTTCTGACGTCATCTGTGGATTTATTTCCAAATCATTATGCGTGGTAACGTCTGAAGATATCAAAGCTTGATTATCGTTACTTTCAACGATTACTTCCTTCTCGATCCACGGGTTTGTCTCCCAATAATGATCAAAACCATTTTCATTTTCTTTCTCAATGGCTTCATCCATAGAGATCTCAACATTATTATCAATACACTTTTCATTCTGCATGGTGTCATCTGTAGAGATCTCTACATAATTAGCAACACCAATTTCATTCTGCATGATGTCATCTGTATAGATCTCTACGTAATTATCGATTAAGTTTTTGTTAGTGGACATCATTGCTTGGCTATCATTAGTCTTAACGACTTCTTCATTCGTAACCCACCGACTACTTTCCAAAACTTTGTCAATACACTGCGTGTTTTTGTATATGTTTTGAATCTCTTCAATGGGAATATCTTCGTGTTTCGAAGAATCCTTATAGACTTTCGGATTACCTTCTGGGACTTTATCATTGGATTGTACCTCAATTGTGTCGGAAGCCTCGAGTACCTTTTCCATTTCGATTCTCACCATGACGGTATCGTCGTTGATCTTCCGAAAGCCACACTTGTAAACTGGACCGATCTCACGGTTCATCTGGACGACAATTTGAAAGTTGTTGATGTTCAGCTTAAGTTTCTTCGAAGTATTCACGCGTCCGCGCGACAGTGTAGCTTCGAATGCAATCGTCGAGAATGCGCACATAATGTTTGGGATGCCGAAGTTGTCTCGAGCTACAGATATGCCATGCTTCACGAAATCAAAACTACCTGTCTCTTGGTACATCCGCTTCAGGTTCAGTGCGTAAAACAGGAAATTGTTTATGAAGTGCCTTTGACATGGAACTTTTATATTCAAGAACACTATGGACATCGCTAACTTCGGATGGTGGAAAGTGATCAAGTCTCGAAGGCATTTGCGCCAGAAACTCTTGATGGTCCGATAATAGCGCTTGATCCTTCTACAATACAAGTCGCATTCCCATTGGATCTACAAAAGCAAGAACAATATATATATTTCAATTTAAACTCGATTAATAGTTAACAGTAACCGTTATATTTTGTGACAGTAATTTCTATTACAATAATATTAACATTAAAACCAATTGGTCAAATAAAACAACTATCCAAATGGTTTCAAATAATTAAAATGAAAATTTACACAATACAATTCTTTATTTCTAAATCTCTACAAAAAAAAAACCGGTATATTAATCGAATTCCACTAAAATTACGTTCAAAATGACGAATTTTCTTAATAAACAATCTATTGAAATGTTTTATTTCAATCTTAAAAATACTAATAATTTTCAAGGAAATTTCTATTACTTGTAATAGAAAAATAAACGATTGATTTCTAGTAAAACAAGACGCAATAAAGTATTACAGTTTCATTGAAATTTGCTGTCAATGTTGAAAACAATCTTTTTAGAGCCTCGAATGTCTGTACAATTTATTCATTAGTAACCGTAAATTATACAATTATATATTAGCAATGTAATTATAGATGAATAGTCAAGCTTTCTAACAAATAATTCGGATTGATTTTGAATATCATGGTTTTCCTGTAATTCACAGTCAAAATTGTAAACATTTTTTTGCGGTGAAAATCGAATCTCTTTACAAATCGTCCATTTTCTCGATAACTATATATAGTATAATAAACTATGAATACTATAATTAAAGCTGAATATTCAAGCTTTCCAATTCACTTTTCATCATATTTGTAACTTTCCTGTAATTCACTGTGAAAGTTGAAAAAGTAATTTTTAAGCCGTGAAAATCGAGTCTCTTTACTAATCTTCCATTTTCTCGATAACTATACATAGTTCAATAATTTATGAACACTGTTAGCTGAATAATCAAGTTTTCCAACGTACAATTCACCATATTTGTGGCTTTGCTGTAATTCACTGTCACAGTTGAAATATTTTTTTAGCCGTGAAAATCGAGTCTCTTTCTAAATCTTCAATTATTTATGGAATTATTGAACTATGTATAGGTTCAATAATCTATAAATATTTTAATTAAAGCTGAATCATCCTTTCCAATGCACTGGAATTCGGTGTATTTGTGGCTATTACGGTATTTCTGTAATCAACTATCAAAGGTGAAAAACTATTTTTTATCAAAGAAAATCGAGTGACTTTAGAAATCATTAATTTACTAGATAACCACATACAGTACAATAATCTATAAATATTATAATTAATGCCAAATAATCAAGCTTTCCAATGCACCATTCGGTACATTTGTGGCTATTACGGTATTTCTGCAATCGACTGTCAAAGTTGAAAACAAAATGTTTTGAGCCCCGAAAATCTTTACAAATCATTCATTTATCAATTAGTAATGAAATTAAAGAGGAATAATCAAACTTTCAAACGCACTAATCGTATTTTATTGCGGCTATCACAGTTTTCCTGAAATCAAGTGTCTTTAGAAATCATTAATTTTCTTGGTAACCATATATGATACAATTATGTATTAGAAATAAAATTAAAGCTGAATAATCAAGATTTTTACCGCTATATTTTTAGAATTTTTGTGTTTATTACGGTTTTCCTGTAATTCACTGTTGAATTTACACAAAACAATATAAATTAAATGTAGAAAAAAAAATACTTACATTCTTTAGATATTCCAAGTATTTGTATTTACGAATAACCAGACGTATTTTTCCTTTATTACCTGCAATGTAAATGAAAACACACATGAAGTTATATGAATATTAGCTTGCAATGGAAGGAATTATGTCACGCTGTTGCACACGGCATAAGCACAACATTCTTATGGGATAATAACGCGTATTCTCGGAAATCCGTCCACTAGAGTTTCTTCAATAATTACGAACTTTTACAGCATCCGTTACCGTGAACGCATATAAATGTGAAACGTAATTACTGTTCGAAAAGGGCTTCAGATTGCAAAGCTTCGTTTACGGTCCACCATATTTGATTGCAACGGTAATTCGAGCGAAGAATAAACCCATAACTCGAGCCGCCGCTGCTAATAAACTCCGACTTGCACACTGCATTATTCTTGCATTAACGTCAATTGATATACACACACATTATGTTTACTTCTGAATTTGCTTATTGAATAATGCCATTGCGCAATTTTTGACTTGGATGTTTCGCATTTGCTAAACGCATCACTTCCTTTCAATTGTGAATATGAATTTACTGTCTATATTATTCTAATCAACCACAATTGACAGTTTTATTTGTTATTGATAAATATTATCTTAATTTTACATTTACAATTTAAAAAACTAGATAGATATACACGAATCAGCGAGCAGAAAACAAAGTTAATTACTCCTTTTATAGATATTGAATTTATGGAATTTCCTCCTTCTTTAAGCATTTAAATCATTCTCAAATACTTGTAGCAATAAAAACAATATGCATTGCAACAACTACAAGAAAAATACTAACTAAAAATAATGGAAATACATAGAAAAGAAAATATAATTATTGCTATTGCTGCAAAGTGCTAAATAGACCATAGGTATTTTTGCTCAAATACGTGTATTTAATCAAAATTTATGGATTATGAGTATAAAATTGTAAAGGGATTTTATAATTTAAGAAATGAAATCAAGTTTAAGGAATTAAAACCAAAATTGTTGATGAAAAATGTCTTGAGAACTGCAACTGTTTGAAATACAATATTCGTAGAAATATCAAACTTAATGAATGTAAAACATCTCACTTATCTCATCGTGTTGTCTTAAAGTTACCTTTTATAATAAAAAAAATATATGAATTAATTCAATTAAATCTCCTAATTGTGTTTTTCAACATCAAGTTACTAATAGTGAGGTGTTGCGTCCAACCATTATTAATATAACTGTTGTTATTATATTGTATAAACAATCTATGCATACGAGACCTCACAAAGAGTTTCTCACGTAGACGCATATCAAGTGTCTTAGTCGTCACATCTTGTTATATAAACTAATATATAAGTGCCAGGGGATTGATTCGAAGATTCCTAATCGATGCACTTCTTCATATA
Source organism: Nicrophorus orbicollis (assembly GCA_018845635.1). Lineage (NCBI taxonomy): Eukaryota > Metazoa > Arthropoda > Insecta > Coleoptera > Silphidae > Nicrophorus > Nicrophorus orbicollis. Next base: position 231,983 of record JAFMTC010000590.1, read on the forward strand.
AACAACTGTAAGGAATTTGGACCGGTCGTATTGTAAACAAACCACCCAAGCCGAATTCCGTGGGAATGCTTAATCATCAAATATAAACAAAGCCCTACTCCCAATCACAGCTCCCACCTCTTGATTAATAATAATTAACTTCGTAGAGTTAGAATATGTATTTAGAATTAGTCTCAGTAGAATCTCCAACTTAGTCTTGGGAAGACTCACCTACTATTGAATAATAAAGTTATTGTAAAACCAATTGAATATACTTAATTCAAAGTACTAAGACTCCTCAACGACAGACATTATTCCACGGTGTCCACAATTCCAACAACTGAGACATAACAGAGGGTCTTGTCTTATGAAAACAGTAAATTTATAATGGTAGAAAGAAATTGTGATTCATGAAACTATTTTGAGGATTTCAAGTGAACGATAAAAATGCTATTATTAGCATAATGCATAATTATTCTCCGATGTTTTGATGCAGGTATTGCCATTTCGTCGTCGAGATTGATGTTTATTTTCGTTCCGGAAAGCCATTTCTCAGCTGTAATCGTTTTCCCCGTTGCTATTGTATTATTTTTATTCTTGCACGACTCGCTTGATATAACTTTATGCCCTCATGCATTAATCGCATGTGACACAAACACAATTCGATTTCTCACTTGCCTCTGCATTAAATAATCGCAACGAGGACGTAGATTACGAAAAATATATCGTATTTATGATTCATAACATACTTCTTCAAGGAAAAATTTACAAAAGTTTGAAAAAATTAACATATATTTGTTTAACCAAATTGATTTGGTAAATTCTGTTTACTCTATATTATTACTTGCACTTTAGTCAATAACTGTACCAAATTTGATCAAAATCATTCGACGGATTTAGAAGATACACCATATTTTCGTGGTGAAAAAGGATCAAAAAAATAATGCGTTTTTAAGTTGAATAACTTCTCCTTATTAACTTAATGCGTTTACTTTCATATTATCTCAATTATTAACTCAAGATAATTATAGTTTTTGAACGTCCATCTAAAAAAATAGTTTTTGAACCTAAACAGTTTAAAAAAAATCAATGTATTTAAATTCGTTTCAGATCCAAAAATTAATTAATTTTTACTTTAAATAACTTATCGAAACTTCTAATTAACTGAATGGATTAAAAAAAGTAAATTTTCATATTAATTAAGAAAATTATAACTTTTAAACGTCCATCTAACGTACAATATTTTTTGAATCAAGAAAGATTTTAAAAATTCTCTTTACGCTATTTTGTCACTTGGATTATCGTAAATAACTGCAGTAAATTTGATCGAAATTGTTGAACGCATTTAAAAGATACAAATTATTTTGTAGGTGCAAATAAAATCAATTTATTTCGAAAAATTTGTTGAAAGAATGAAACTACGCAATCATTTCACGTTAAAAGAATACTTCCTCAAATAAAAGCGTAATAGAATACTGAATTCCTATTACAAACAGATACATTATTTGTGTATTGTTGTAGTAATTTAACGTAAAAGTTAATCTTTGGGGATATTTTTTATAAATTAATGTAAATTATAATAAAAATAACTTCTTTTAAAGTCAAATGCCTGCAGTTAAACTTAAAAAAATGTTTAATTCCAAAAAATCTATATTCATTAAGAAAATATGGACAGTAAAATTGAATTTAGAATTTTAAGAATTTCGAAGCTGATGCAGAACAAAATGGTGACTTGATGGGTTGTTTTCATTATAATGTATTCAAATATACATTTATATACTAAATAAAGATTGGAGAATAAACTTACTTGGGTTTTTGCTGCAAAAATGCGAAATGAAATTGGCAAAAGGAAGATGTTGGATTTTGGTTAAAAATCATGCACAGACGGAACAAAATGGCGTTCCGCTTTAACATGGCGCTGTGAGAAAATTGAATCACGTTGGACATGCAGCGCATGTTAAATGAATCATTGATTACATGAAACTAGTAAACCAAAAGGCATATCGGTAAAGCAATACATTAAACAAAGAAATGATAAACTAGTTGTATCTACGATACGTGCCAATGAAACGGACGATCGAGGCTTATGTTTCCCATCAAAAGACTATTTCCAAGTCGATTTTATATTTATAATCAAATGTTTTGTAACATTATACTGAAAATAATGGTTATCTTGGTGATGTGTGATTATTTCGTGACGCATAATGTGTAATTCTATATGAAATAATGAAAGTTTATTACTTTTCCTTCTTGATAGTTAGAAAACAACAAACAAATTAATATTTGCTGCAGTTAGCATTTTCGATATTCTTGATTATCAATTAATTTATCATGAAGAAAAATATACAAAAAAACATATTTTCTTTGCGTACTAAGAATGCGTACTCATCTTAATCGTAATCACAAAATATAAATTAGTATTATATTCCTTGTTATGCTTTTAGTTAATATGTTTTTGTAAGAAATATAAATAACTTTAATACATTTAAGAAGAAAACTAATATTTTAGTGTAAAATTGTAGATTTTTGAATGAATTTGAGAAATAAAGAAAACGTCCTCAAATTGGTCGAAAAATAATTCAAGTTGATATTATTATTATGAAAATAGATCATTTTTGTTTATAAAACACGTTGAAATATTTAAAAAATTGAAACGTTAATTACTGTTGAATTCCTAAATTATTTTATATACAAATATATTATTTCTTCTTTTGTCTATTGAACTAATGTGTATATATAAATGCATTATTGTTTAAGTCTGAAAATACACACTTTAAAATTATTGTATCAACAATGACTTTTTTATAAATCACGAAATAGTTAATAGCATCGTTTCTTATTTTTATTTTAACATAAATTCTATATTTATGTTAACAATATTCAATAAATATAATATTGATATTTAGAATCAAGGTAATTTTTATAATAGTAACATTTAATGCAACAAAAATAAACTCAAAAAGTAAGAAAAATCTGCTAATAATAATAATCTAAAAAAAATAGTATAATTATTTTAAACTAATAGTTTTTTTTTCATTATCTTTGTTTCCTATACTTTTAATTATTTCTAATTTATATATGTAATGCATGTTAAATTAAAATTTTTGTATCAAAATATGTAAATTTTAGAAATTTTAATTCCGAATATATTGATTAAACATTAATAAGTTACTTGGATTAGATGAGACGTATTTTGTACTTGTTAATAACTTAAACTATTAGTTTATGGCTGGGTATTAAACTTGAATTATAAGTGGCTTTAAAAACTTTTTTGGAATAAATTGAACAAAAATTAAGTGAGAAAATTATGATGAGCCAAAAAAACGTGAAATTCGGGATGTTCATTTCATTTTTTTTTAAATTGGGTTATAAGTAATTTGAAATTTACCTTTCTTTTTGCGGAGCTTGTGGAGTTTTGTGTAAACGCTGTTAAAGCGGGGAAGATGATTCCTTTTGGATCTGCGTGGCTTGACAGGTGCGGGCATGGGCTTGGGTATTGGGGTCCTTTTGATGATGAGCTTCTTAGCTGCGAATGAGCATAGAAAAAAAATTACATAAAATTTGTAAGAAATGGACGAAAATCCATACTTTTCGTTCCATAGCAACAGTAGATCGATGGAGTTGCAAAATCAGTGGTGCTAGGAATGCTATCAATTTGCGGGTATTCTCTCTCAGGGTACGGAGAAAGTTCGCAATAGTTCCTGCGCGGCAGGGTTCGCAGTACCATCGGCATCTTGTAGGGTTTTCTGCGTCCTTTCCTAGTCCTTTGCTTCCCGATCTCTCCTTTCAACGTACGTATAACCTTTTCTCTGGTCCGGTTGACAGATTGCAAGAGATTGAGCTTGTCTTTGTTTACGCGCGACACCCTAGGTCGTGGGTTCCTGGACATCCTGCTACCGACCGGCAGACGAGTGCCGACTGAAGAAGACCAGCCATGGCTGTCTTGTTTTTAAATCGCAAACGATTCGATGACTATTTGCGGATTAGAAGCGTTTCCTTGATTCGTCGAAAATTAACTTACGCTCATTCGTCCGGTGCTGCTCGATCAGTTCTGAGCACCCGGATGGATGTCCCTCCACGTCGTCACGAATGGAAGAAGTTCAAGAAGTCAGACTGAGATGAAGGTCCGTCTCTGATGACGAGCGACGTGAATTTGAGCTGCACAGAGCGCGGCTACATTTATAGCATTCGCAGCAATAAATCAAAAGACCCTTTCCTTTCGGAGACAAAACAAAACGCTCCGCGCGATTAAATCACTTCTGCACTTTCTGCATCTCGGGTTCGCAACAAGCGCTGCAGCAGCATCCAATCGGATGTGGACTCTGCTCCTTGTCTTGCGCGTTCTCCGTGATAATAATAACAATAACGTTAGGTCCACTTTAACCATTTGCTGAAGTGATCGTCGTTGTTATTCAATGAGGAACTGCAATATCGTCATCTGCAATCAAGTTATACTGAAATAGAAATCAATTATTACACTAACTATTACTATTATTGCTCTTTTATCGTTTAACTAGAACTACAAAAATTTTACTCCACTTATTTTTATAATATTTTACTAAATATTTTCTTATCAATGCGCTGAATGTAAAATATATACATTTGGAATAAAATGTCGTTTCTATATATTTGTGGCTATTTTCCTTTAATTTTCTGTTAGATTTGAAGAAATATTTTATATATATACGCAATCCAATAATGTATGAATGCTGTAATAAAAGTCGAATAATGAAGCTTTCCAATGAACTATTCACCATATTTTTGGCTTTCCTGTCATTCATTGTCAACGTTGAAAAAGTACTTTTTAACCGGTGAAAATCGAGTCTCTTTACAAATCTTCCATTTTCTCGATAACTATGCATAGTTCAATAATATATGAATACTGTAATTAAAGCTGAATAATTAAGCTTTCCAATGCACTTTTTCACCATATTTGTGGCTTTCTTGTAATTCACTGTGAAACTTGAAAATTATTTTTTAACCCGTGAAAATCGAGTCTTTTTACAAATCTTTCATTTTCTCGATAACTATGCATAGTTCAATAATCTATGAATACTGTAATTAAAGCTGAATGATTAAGATTTCTAATGCACTTTTCACCATATTTGTGGCTTTCATGTAATTCACTGTGAAAGTTGAAAAAGTATTTTTTATGCCGTGAAAATCGAGTCTCTTTACAAATTATCCATTTTCTCGATAAGTATACATAGTACAATAAACTATGGATACTGTAATTAAAGCTGAATAATCAAGCTTTCTAATGCACTTTTCACCATATTTGTGGCCTTCCTGTAATTCACTATGAAACTTAAAAAAATATTTTTTTAAGCCATGAAAATCGAGTTTCTTTACAAATTTTCCATTTTCTCGACAACTATACACAGTTCAATAATCTATAAATACTGCAATTAAATCTGAATAATCAAACTTTCCAATGCACTTTTCATCATATTTGTGGCTTTGCTGTAATTCACTGTGTAACTTGAAAAAGTATTTTTTAACCCGTGAAAATCGAGTCTTTTTACAAATCTTCCATTTTCTCGATAACTATGCATAGTTCAATAATCTATGAATACTGTAATTAAAGCTGAATAATCAAGCTTTCTGATGCACTTTTCACTATATTTGTGACTTTAATGTAATTCACTGTGAAAGTTGAAAAAGTATTTTTTAACCCGTGAAAATCGAGTCTCTTTACAAATCTTCCATTTTCTCGATAACTATGCATAGTTCAATAATATATGAATACTGTAATTAAAGCTGAATATTAAGCTTTCTAATGAACTTTTCACCATATTTGTGACTTTCATGTAATTCACTGTGAAAGTTGAAAAAGTATTTTTTAACCCGTGAAAATCGAGTCTTTTTACAAATCTTCCATTTTCTCGATAACTATGCATAGTTCAATAATTTATGAATACTGTAATTAAAGCTGAATAATTAAACTTTCTAATGCACTTTTCACCATATTTGTGGCTTTCATGTAATTCACTGTGAAAGTTGAAAAAGTCTTTTTTAAGCCGTGAAAATCGAGTCTCTTTACAAATTATCCATTTTTTCGATAAGTATACGTAATACAATAAATTATGAACACTTTAATTAAAGCTGAATAATCAAGCTTTCTAATGCACTTTTCACCATATTTGTGACTTTCATGTAATTCACTGTGAAAGTTGAAAAAGTATTTTTTAACCCGTAAAAATCGAGTCTCTTTACAAATCTTCCATTTTCTCGATAACTATGCATAGTTCAATAATCTATGAATACTGTAATTAAAGCTGAATAATTAAACTTTCTAATGCACTTTTCACCATATTTGTGACTTTCATGTAATTCACTGTGAAAGTTGAAAAAGTATTTTTTAAGCCGTGAAAATCGAGTCTCTTTACAAATTATCCATTTTTTCGATAAGTATACGTAATACAATAAAGTATGAACACTTTAATTAAAGCTGAATAATCAAGCTTTCCGACGCACTATTCGTCTAATTTGTGGCTTTCCTGTAATTCACTGTCAAAGTTGAAATATATTTTTTTAGCCATAAAAATCGAGTCTCTTTATAAATCATCCATTTTCTCGATAACTATACATAGTTTAATAAACTATGAACACTATAATTAAACTTGAATAATCAACCATTTAACGCAATATTTGCCGTATTTGTGACTTTCTGGAATTCACTGTCAAAGTTAAAATATTATATTTTTAGACGTGAAAATCGAGTCTCTTTGCAAATTATCCGTTTTCTCAATAAGTATACATAGCACAATAAACTGTGAATACTGTAATTAAAGCTTTTCAACGCAAAATTCGCCATATTTGTGGTTTTCCTGTAATTCACTGTCAATGTTGAAATATTATTTTTAAGCCGTGAAAATCGAGTCTCTTTATAAATCATCCATTTTATCGACAACTATATTTAGTTTAATAATCTATGAATACTGTAGTAATTCACAGTCAAATTAATAACATATTTTTTAAGCCGCAAAAATCAAGTCATTTCGCCGGAGAATAAATATTATTAGTTTATAGTTACTTTTTTATACATGTTTTATGTAACAATTTATCTTTTAATAAATATCGAGATACAGTTTTAAATAATGGGCTTCTCTGATAAATTTTCTTGGATTACGTTGCGCTTAATATGCTGTATCAATTCCATGTCAACAACAGTTGGAGTAAATTAGACGAAACGCTACCAAAGTGACTTCATCGAAAACTATTAAATTTTAATCAGCTTCCATCTGCCTTATTCGAGCCATTATTTCGACCATTTGTAATCGCCTTCTGTTCTCGCTGTTCAGAAAACATTGCAAACTTGTCGTTTTCCTTTCCCTTGCCAACAGCGCAGCTCCATAATGACTATGCATTTACAGCAAAAAAAGAAGTAAGAAAACGATAAACAAACTGCAGTTTACGTGCAACTGCGATTGAAACGTTCTGCCCAAAATGTAAACAAAACGCTCGAACAAAGAGGAAAATGGCAAATCATAATAAAAAAAAAAAGAAAATGAAACGCTCGCTCTTTCGATCAATAAATCCCGCTTTAGCTTACATTTACGACAGCCATTGTTTCTCGATTTTATTGCATTTCTCGTCCTCCCCATATTCCACATTTTCGCATTCTTAACGCTCCGTGTTGACCATTGTTCGATTTCGTCTTTGCATGCGCAACGCCACATGTAATCGTTTCCCTATTAATATTATCAATCAATTCTCCCCGGTCTTGGTAACCTGAATCCGCTCTACCAAGAACAAACAACTTCCACTGTTATCTTATTTCCCCGTTATGTTTTACGATCGATTCAGATATTGCGTGAAATTTCAATAACAAACCAATAAACTATATGCTTAGACAAAAATAATGAAAACAATCATAATTAGTGTAACAAACATCAAAACTTTTGAAAAAAAACAATACAATAATATTGAATCTACTGTTTCATATTTATATCTATTAAGTAGATGATATTTTAATTAATTAGCATCTGAATATTGACCAGAAGTTTTAAAAGCCAAAAAAATGAATCAAGATATTGCGAATTTCAAACAACAGTTAACATCGATGTTATTTGCAAAGATTTCCAAAATCGATATTGATTTATGGTTGTAATAAAATCGAACTGAAGTAAAATCTGAAATCGATTTTCAAACAAGTAGACTTGCCAAATTTTGGAATTGCCAAGATATTTGCAAATAATACGACAAATACCCATTATTTTTAGTTCTTACTGATTTGACACCAGAATTAGTCATGGTAATAACTTATCAACGAAAAGAAGAAATCGATTAAAGTAAAGTAATTCAAGACTATCTTTAGATATAATATAAAAAGTATGAATAAAATCAACCGTATTTATTTGTATTGATGATAATTTATATTACATTCAAATAATTATAATAGCATATCGTGTTACTGGATTGTACTTAACACCTTGATTCATGACAATATTTGTGCATTACAATATAACTCAGCACGTTACTGTGGCCACGTTTGCTGATGACACTGCGGTCATGGTGTTGTGTCCCAGGGTTGGAATTCTGGACACCGTGGAATAATGTCTGGTGTTGTCGTTGTGGAGTCTTAGTAGTATGAATTAAGTAAATTCAATTGGTTTTACAATAACTTTATTATTCAATAGTAGGTGAGTCTTATCGAAGACTTTGTTATTCGTTGGAGATTCTTCTGAGACTTAGTTATTCGTTGGGGTCTCTACTGAGACTTAGTTATTCTCTGGATGTTCTACTGAGACTAATTCTAAATACATAATCTACTTACGAAGTTAATTATTATTAATCAAGGGGTGGGAGTTGTGATTGGGAGTAGGGCTTTGTTTATATTTGATGATTAAGCGTTCCCATGGAATTCGGCTTGGGTGGCTTGTTTACAATACGACCGGCCCGAATTCCTTACAGTTGTTTATATGAAGAAGTGCATCGATTAGGAATCTTCGAATCAATCCCTTGGCACTTATATATTAGTTTATATAACAAGATGTGGCGACTAAGACACTAGATATGCGTCTACGTGAGAAACTCTTTGTGAGGTCTCTTATACATAGATTGTTTATACAATATAATAACAATAATATTAATAATAACGGTTGGACACAACAATGGCATCACACCAGGACTCCACAGTGGCCTCTTAAAAACTTCAAAGAAGCTTGGATGACATTGCCTACTGGCTCAAGAGATGGAGAATTAGGGCCAATACAACGAAATCAGTCCATGTCACGTTTACGTTGGGTAGACAAACTTGCCCTCCTGTGACACTGAATGGCTGTGCCCTGCCACAAGTAGACGATGCCAAATACCTTGGGATCCATCTCGACAGATGTCTCACTTGGAAGAAGCACATTCGAACAAAGAGGAAGCAGCTAGACCTGGCAGTAAAAAGGTTGCATTGGTTGATGGGCAGATATACGTCTACCTCTGTTGACAATAAACTGCTTATCTATAAAGTCATCATAAAACCCATATGGACCTATGGAATCCAACTTTGGGGATCCGCCTGTAACAGCACTATTGACATAATACAGAGGTTCCAATCGAAAACGCTAAGATCCATAACCAATGCACCATGGTTCTCAACAAATGATTACATCTACCAGTACACGAAAGTTGGAACTGTCAGGGAAGAGATAGAAAAGTTCAGCATTAACTATCAACATCGGCTGCACGACCATCCAAATCAACTCGCTGCCGACCTTGCAAACACAGATTCCCACAGACGAAGATTGAAACGGTTTAAGGAACAGGATCTTCCTGGTCGCTTTGCTGATTTGTAAATAGATATATACGTGTGAATACGATGATTCTTTTTGTTAGTCTTTTACAATAATTTTCATTTGAGTTATTTGTGGAGTTTGATCGTTGGGTCAATCTCCAATATTTATATTTTTCATTATTTTTATTTTCCTTTTTTTTCCTAATACGATATAACTGGAGCTTATTATCTATTTTGATTATATTTTGTATATAGATTGCTTGTAAATAAATCTAAAAAAAACAATATAACAAAATTTGGTTTTTACGATTGTCTAATCATTTAAAGTTTAAAAAAGTTAGAAATCGTTGTTACAAAATTAATTTGGGTAATCCGTTTTAAGCTAAGAATAGTTTGTTAGTTATTGACTGGTTGAAAATCCTTATTAATAAGGGCGAATAATTGATGGTTTTTCGCTTTGCGGCCAAGTTTCGTGGAACGTATCTAGGCCGTATAGCGAGGTATGGGTGTATATGTACGTTTTCGTTTTTATTATAAAATAAACTTGCTACGTGAAACAAAATAGTTTTCATGTTGAACATTCAAGGTCTTGTTTAATAGCATTTTATAGTAATGAAACTGTTGAAACATTTTCTTAAGAAATAATTATTTGAACTTGTTTGTAGAATATAATTCCTCTTCGATTTCTAATTGTATGCATCCAACAATACATAACAGATTACAAAAAAGACGCGAATTTTGTTGCACTTGTCTGTGTTATGTAATTATTCATGCTTGTATAATTATTTATAGATTTTTTTTTCTAAGCTTCAGCAGTGTCAATTTGCTGAATGCACAGATATATAAATGATGCATTTTTAATGAGAAGAGTAGTTGTTCAAAGTGTGGGGAAAATGGGGTTCAATCAAAAACATGAATAATTTTTCAATGATTTTTACTTAAAATGAACAAGGCACATATATACTCTTTTCTTTGCTCTTCTTTTCACGCTCTCAACATCTCCGCAATAATATTACATCATAATAATACAATAATCAATTAAAACATTTCCTTACAGATAAAAAATAAATGTTACGGAGAAATCGCCGGTTGCATCTGTTTCGTTCGTTCTCCTTCACAGTTTAAAAACATAATTTACAAAATCGATTAAAAAAAAACTAGAAGAAAGGAAAGGAAAAACAACAACAAGAATCATAGAATATATAAATATGTACACAACGCGGGTTACGTTCTCCTTGCATCTAACGCTCCAACTAATCTGTTATCACTGTATTACGTAATTTAAATTAATTATTTCTTATGTGGGTTTTCATTCAAAATTGTGTGTTTTGGGTGAAGGTTCTGTTTGTTTAATAGTCTTTGATGTGGCTATTGCCGTTCTCGACGATCGCGTGGTCCGGCGGAAGATTGTAAATGATGTTGGCACCGTCCTTCCGGAAAGTGGCGGATTTGATGTCGGAACTCACTTGAATACTGATCTGTCTCCGTTTGCCGCCCAACGAACACATTAATACTTTGCTTATGTTCACTTGAAGTTCACCCTTTATACTGGAAAACATGAAACACATATTAGATTCAGTCTGATCGAATTTCTGTTAGGTCTCATTTGCAATAGTAATATCAAGTTGTTTGAACCAACCAGAATTTAATGAGTGTGAGAAAAAAGTTAGAGAATGTTAAGATTAAAAGTAATTTTACTTACTCTGCGTACTTGTTGAAAAGAAGAGCGATTAGTTCGCCGATCTTGTCTTCGCCTCTCGTGCTGTGCAAAGAAACTACCAAATCGTTTCCTCCGGCACAATGGATGACCACGAGCTGATCAGGTCCAGCGCTGACGCTAATCCCCGTCACAGCGCTGAGCTCGACGCCCTCCTTCATGTTCTTGAACCTGTCCTTGTCCAGCTTGAAGATGTACTTGTCGGTGACGAGCAGAACGCGCTCGGCGCATTTGTTGAACCTGTTGAATTTGGTGATGAACGAGGAGAAGAGCACTTCCTTGAAGTGGAGCGTGTTCCTCAGATTGTTCACGCTCTCGTTGTAAATGGTGTAGCTGGTATTCTCCGAGGATTGCGACAGGTAGTTGCCCTCCCATTTGCGTGCCAGTCCGAAGCTCACCCTCTTCTTGTTAAGTATCGACGCAGCGGTGATCTTCAGCTTCAGCTGAGGCCACTCTTTCTTTGGAATCTTCCTGAGGATCATGTAGGCTCGCCAGTAGTTGAACATCTTGCGGAGAGTGTGGACGGTTTTGCGAAGGGGCAGAGGAGGTGCCGGCCACTTGATGCTCTTGCCGTAATCCTTCATCTGCTTCGCCGAACGGAACTTCGACTCGAGCTTGTCGATGTAGCTCCTCATCTTGTAGCATCTGTAGTAGTTCATGATCGCGAAAGCGGCCTTCATCCTCTTGTACTCCTGGCGAGCCTTGTAACCCCGCCAGGACTTCTGGATCACAGTGACAACGTAGAACATCCTCTCGTTACGTTTATTTTCCAACGCGAACAACGTTTTCGGAGATCGAATGAAGATTTTCTTGTGGCCGTACTTGACGTCGTCCGCAAATTTGTACTCGTCCATGATCTGCTTGGTGCCGTCACGGTCGGAGCCGTTGCGGAAGCTCGGCCAGGTGCTCGGAGAGATCATTTTGTACCTCTTCAGGAATCGGTCGTACCTTTGGCGGTAGGCGAAACCGGCCCTCCTTACCCTCACATTCTCCACCAAACCCAGATAGCTGACCTGATGCTTGACGCGCTCGAAATCGAAATTGCTGGGCGATTTGATCTCGTTCGGCTTGATGCACCTCACGTAATGCGGTTCCTTGTTCTGCAGATTCTTCACCAGTTCAGACATGGAATTCTTGAACAGCGTTCCCGCGGTCAACGGCCTCTTGGTTACCTCCGTGATATGCTGAGCGCCTTCTGGCCACATCTTGCTGATGTTCGCATCGCTGGACTTGTACAGGAGCCTCTTGAAATCTTGGAACAGCGAATCCTTGTTCTTGTCCATGAACCCGTTTATATAGTACACCACGTCCCCGGCGTAATGGGTGATCTTGAAGTCGACCTTGTGCCGCAGGTCTTTATCCGTTGACTTCAATTGCCTGGACGTGTAATGCTTGTGACTCTTCAGCTTCTCGTCCATGGCTTCCAGGAGCATCTCGTCGGTAACTTTACCAACGTTCAGGCATGCCTCGTCCAAAATAGCAATTATCCCCTTGTGAGGCGCCTCGACCAAATCACAGATAATCTTGTTGTTGAAGAACTCGATATTCTGCCATTCGATGCCCTCCCTAGTATACTCTTCCTGCTCCTGCTTGAGCACTAGTTCGATGAAGAGTTGCTGCAGCTTCTCGTTGCAATAGTTGATGCAGAACTGCTCGAAGCTATTGTTATCGAAAATCTCGAATCCGTAAATGTCCAGTACACCGATCAGCGAGCTGTCGTACTTCTTGTTGTAACCGTTCTCGGTGACGGCAATCGCCGAATTTATTCTGTCGACGATCCACGTGAAAAGCCTATCGTAGATGGCCTTAGCTAAAGCGTCCCGTCCGTACAAAGCCTCCGTTTTCGTGTGCTCCTTCCTCATCACGTCTCCGTGCGCCGCAATCACTCTTTCGCAAAGCGCTCCCGTCAGTTCCTCGCTCGTTACCTTCAGCAGATTGGCAATGGTATTCACGAGTCTGGAATCGGGAATGACGACCTTATCCTCGTCCGTGGAGAACTCCACATTTCCCAGGTGCATGATCGCGCCTACAACACGCCACAGCGAGTCGATCTCGTCTTTGGAGAATTGCAAACTTTTCAGGGAATTCTCCACCTTCTTGAAATCCATGCGATCGTTCACCGAATCCACATTGGCGGAGCGACCCTGCTTCACGAAGAAGTAGTTGTCCGGGCTTCTCGTTAAGCTCAAACGTTTCAAAAGCTCATCTGGTGATCCCATCAATAACTGAAACGCAACAAACAATATGTATAAGTAAACGCAAAATTACATAATAAAATATTTTCTCCAATCGAAAATACTATTCAATCCTGTTTTAAAAACTCTTGAAACAAGGTAAAAGTGTATAAATCAAGTTCATTCCTATTCACGCTTAATATACAATGCGTTATATCTATATTTCTCTATTAATATTACAAAATAAAGTTATGTATGTACTTTCTTTTAAATGCTGTTATTTATATATTTATTCATGAACGTGTGAATAAATCATCTTCGATGTATAATAATTGAAATGAAAACTTTTTTCAACTAATTACTTATAAACTTATTTCCATTCTAAATAATGGGGTACAAGAAAGGAGCCTCCCCGAAGATTGCGATGAAAAGCAATCTGGCGTACGCTGGGCAACGTCAGACAATTACCTGACGGCCGATCCTTTCACACCAGAAACATCTACGATTACGTTTCTGACACGAAAATAATAATTCTAAATAATAAACAAAATTGATCATACAAAGGGCTATAACCACTAATCAACTATATAAATGTTGTACATGTTTTTATATATATTTACCTGATAGAAACAGTGGAAGTTCCTTTCGCCTTCTTGCTGGTAAATAACTCGCGACTTTTCCAACAAGTACTTGTTGATGTGTCCACCGATCGGGTCTCCCTTGAAGTCGAAATGGATGTCCATGTACTTGCCGAACCTGGAGGAATTGTCGTTTCTGTTGGTCTTAGCGTTGCCGAAGGCTTCCAGAACGTCGTTCGATTGGATCAAGACGTTCTTCACACGCTCGATTTCCGAACGACCACCCTGATTCGTCACCTCCGCAATGTACTTCATAATGATCTTCGACGCTTCCGTCTTTCCAGATCCGGATTCGCCGGAGATGACTATGCAGGTGTCCCGACGCTGTTGCCTCATCACCTTGTGAGAGGCATCAGCAATGGCGAATATATGTGGAGGATTTTCGAACAATTCCCGATCTACCAAACAAAGAGAATTCAATGTTTAAATCTTATTATACTGACTTCAACTTACGATAGCTCTAATTTATACTATACAAATGTTTGAAACAATTGCTTGAAATATCTTGTATTATTGTAATACGGTATTCGTGATATGATAATTCATAAATTGAATTTAAATGCAAAACGCAATATTTAAAGAGTTGCAATTAAAGAGTTGCAATTAAAGAGAGGAATATCTTAAAATAGATATAGGTAATTACACCTACATTGCAAAGGTTCATCGCCCTTCGCAAACAAGTATGCAAAATTGACAAAGTAACAAGAATACAACCTATTTTGATATCATCGTTAAATAGCAATATAATCATAAATAATAAGGACAAAAACAAATTAATTAAAAGAATAATATCAAATTCATTTTCAAAATTATGATATCATGTTATTTCCTCGTGAAAGGTTTGCTTTTTCCTTAAAGTACATAGCAACACAATCGATATTTTCATAACGTAATTCATACAAAATTACTCCTAATTTTTCCAAAACATCAAACAAACCATATTTTATCATCGCTAATTATCAAAACAGGAAAACCGTACAAGGGCACACTCCCATTAGCTTCAATAATGGTGATAAGCTATCGTTGCGTTCGCATGGAAAATTCGAAACCTATAAATTGCTATACGTGTTCTGTAACGTATATTTTTTTTTTGCAAAAATCGTTCTAAAATTTCCCCCTTTGGCATTGAGCAACGAACTAATTGGCAGACTCTTCCCTTTGTTAGAGACAATTTCTCACGATTGCGCTAGCTTACCTTTGTATTGATGAACGTGATCCTTATCATAAATATTCATCATCCTGTAAGGATTCACGGAGACGCACACCTCTCCGATGTACGTGTAAATGTATCCATTACGAAATCTGCAAAACGAAAAAACACAAGATTATAATATTAATAATTTGTTGTTTACAAGGATGTAGTTAAAACGGAAGAATCTTGACACAATTTTATATAATTTTCAAAACAGAAACTTACTGTTTTTAATAAGAATTCATTTATTATTTATTCTTAATTTACTTTTATAATAACATTATTTATCAATCTAATAGAAATGAATGTTGTAAATCCATTCAAGTAATATCCACTAGAAATGTTGCTTAACTTTCCTTAGCCGAAAAACATTAATTACTAGATGGACAATAAAGGACGGACACAAATTATATTTTATAAGCATCATAAGCCAAGCCAATTTTCGACTTCATTTCATGTTTGAATTAGATTAAACAATAACTCTTTTTTTAAGATCACCAGGAATTTTATCCTATCGTGACTCACTATTGAAACATTTCATTTTATAAATGAATGACAGGATACATCACTTCCCACCTTTTTCAGATAATATATATAACAGAAATGTGAAATATTAATGATTTATGTAATTTTGCAAATATGTATTTCCAATTAAAAATCTATTTTTTTATTGCAACCTTGTTTAAGCAATTTATAGTTTATTTGTAAACTTATTACAATTTTAAATTGAAGCAATTGTTAGAAAATATTATATAGTGTTTACAAAAATGAAGCGCTTTTCAATAATTATAAAGTGTAACCAACGGGTTTTTTAGATCATTTCTCTGAATAGTTAAGCAATTTTAGTTTCTAAGTGAGGATCAGGGCGTGTTAAGTTAAGTAAGTGGTGACGGGAGGTGTCATCACCTTAGCAACGAAATATGTCTTCTTTAATTTTCATTCCAATTATCTTTTGAGGGTCCCTCAAATCTTTGTAGACCCTAAAATTTAGTGTGCACTAAATGGATAAGGACGAAACAGTATAGAACAGTTGAATAATGATAAAAAAAAACATGTGGTCTATAGATGTTTGCAACAGTTAATCATTTTTATTATTGACCTTAGGTCTTTCTGTTCTGATTCATCATTTTTCGATCTATTTAGTTGTTCTGGTCTGTCTGCTTTGTTTCTTCTTATTACGTAGAGAATTTTTGTTGAATGACAATCTTAACAGCACACCTTTTCTTGTGATATGATCGAAGCAGTTGAACGTCTATTAAGGAAAAACCTTTGAATAAGTGCATACACCTTCTAAGATACAATAACAGATATAAATGTTAAAGGTCTTCAAGTGATTCAATCGACTTTTTTCATACTTTTAGAAGTGTAAAAGTTAAAATTGGCATTCAATTGTTTACAGTTACAGAGCATAGCTGATTTATTTTATTGGGTAGATTATGAAATGGCAAATAGAATTTTATTTTTGTGCAATGAAACATTAAACTATGCCAAGATAGGTGTTATCTGGATTCAACGAAAAGCACTTGTGGTTGTTATCTTTGTAGTGGATTGCATCAACTCTATTTATATCTCTATAAAACATAATACCTGGGAAAATGAATGATTTGAAGAAGGTTCTCCGAATGTTTGGTTGCCTAACGCAGGTAATGATGTAAGGAAACGAGGGCTGTGCGTGTTCGAAATGCAATGCAATCCAATTTCCTGCATTTGCATTTTGCCGGTGTCCGTGCACAGACAAAAAGGAAACAACAACCGGTCGATCCATAGATAGGAAACGAAACGAAAGGAAGAAAAATACACAAAAAAAAATGTAATAATAATGACCAGCAAGAATCGGGTCATCTGAATTGTGATTATTATTATTAAACGACATGGAATTCGTTCCTTTTCATCGGCGATTTCCGAATCGCATATTATTGATTGTTTTGCGGTGTCCTCGTGGCCTGTCCCTCGCGATTAGATAACAGAGGAAAGGGTGCACCGAAAAATGAAGCCCAACCTAGTTTGCTGATTGAGCAACCATCGATCAGCTAGTGATTAGAAGGATTGGATCGAATTGTGGCGCCTTCGCAATGCCCCGAACCTACTCCGCAAACTGCTAGGGAAAATGAACAAGAGCAGAAACAAAAAGGAAAGGAAATCGCGCTAATGGCAAGACTTTTAGAAATTTTGTGAAAGTGATTTTTCCCTTTTTCATGCGCTCTTTTCGCATCCACGTGTCGATCATGTACGGATCCCACCCGCATGCAAAACAACAACCAGACATTCGTTGCATACGTATTTGTGAAATTCACGACTTTAGAACAAGAAAAAATTATGATATCTAAACGAGTCAAGTGTTTTCGTCGTTGATAGATATTACGTATTTTCTCGTGAAAAAAAAAACGAATTTTTCTTAAACACAACGAAAACTTTTCTTATGGATGCATAAACGAAAAGTTTGTGTAATAAAATTAAAAATAATGATGTAAAGTGTTTACATTCAACTCGGTAGTAAACAAAATTGATTGCATTTTCAGTACAAAGGGCTTTATTGACTTCAGTCCAAGTTTCATTAATTTTCTCTATAGACCTATAGACCTAAATGCAAAATATCCATTACCAAAATGTCTCAATACACCCATATCTCCCTATACGGCCGCTCTTTATACGGCATTTCGCTATAACGGCCTCTTCAATTAAGGTACGTTTTCGATTTACGGCCTAAAATATTTCGCTACAACGGCAAAAAATACTTTTTCGATGCAATTGATTCGTTATACGGCTTTTCGCTTTGCGACCAAGTTTCGTGGAACGTATCTAGGCTGCATAGCGAGGTATGGGTGCATTATATATTTAACAATTGACATTGGTCTAATTACTATTAAATTAATCGTACTTTTGCTAAACATTTAACAGCAAAATGTGAGAGTAAAAATATTTTACGAAATAAAGTCAATCATGTTCAAAACGCGTTTCATTTCGAATTCATTCCGTTCCTCTGTAAACTATAAGCACGAGCAAATATGGGTACAATCTTTATTGGCACGAGTTGAATCATTTCCTCGAGTGAAATTTTCGCGAATGACTCATCCATGACTTCATTGTTTTTTTTCCCAAGTGCATGACTTAATGCAATTTAATTCGCAAGTCTGTGGATTTGCGAAACGCACAGATGTCTAACCGAATGCATCACAATTTTCAGTACAAAGTAACCACTTTTTACAAATTAGTCATAAGACCACCATATACCATGATAATTGCAAATTTCGAAGAAACCCACTGAAAACGTTGAAAAGGGGCGCAGATGTTCAATAGACCTTTGTGTCATTCGCAGATCGATATATTCGAATTAATTGCACGTCCTTTCTAGTAGAGAGTGTTGTTATTGTTTCGTTTTCGTTCAACATCTTTTTATACTAAGATGCATATGTGAATATCTACGAGACGTCGGCTCTTGCACGCATTCTTGCTCATTATTCCACGATCTCTCTCTCTCTGTCTGTCTTCAATGTATGCATTTATATAAGTACGTACATGCGTTTCAGAACAGAACGTTCAACTTTGACTTTGCCCCTTTTTTTTCTATATCACGCTCACACATTCGTATCTACAAATAACTCGAACATCGCATTCGGAATTTCGTGAAACCCAAAGATTTTAATCAATTATTTAATTAAAAATAAAACAGCTTCAATATTTCTCAAGATAATTTAATTGTCAAGTTTTAAAATAATTGAATGAGTCATCCAGTTCAAGTCAATCGTAAATTTATAAGAAATAAGTTTATAACACAATCGATGATTTTTTTGTGTGAGTCTCAATAGTGACTCATGATTTCTCTCTCTGTGCAGTTTCTATAATCTCTATTTAAATGTTGTTAAATCAAACATATGACTATCAACGTATCAACGTTGTTTAATCCGAAGATATGCGGATTGGAAAAGCAACTACACATATCGTTACACATACACTTATAATGTGTTTTGAGTGTAGCTTCTCCAAATTGCAGAAACCGAAACCGTTACAGTCGTGTAACGCAACGAAATTAATTTCTATACAAAAAAAAAACATATACCGAAAAGAGAAAGAAACGTGTAAACTGTAACGCGACAGAAGCAACACCGAAAATAATACAAATGTATTACGCTCATGCGATCGGGCTCAGGGGAACAGAGTGTGGAATACGTGCGAAAATTACATAAGTGTCCAAGTGAACGCGTCATACTTTCTTACATGCAGACAAGAACGAAATTGTAAAAACAAAAACGTGCACAAGAATTCTGATCACACAATCTGGATGTATTTGAAGTCATATTTGACTGTGGGTCACAGCATTGCGTTCCACTTACTATTCGCGGGTCAAAGAACCAAAACCATTAAGACTCGATCTTAGAAAAGTTGAAATTCCGTAAGTCAGCTCAGTAACTTCAACATTTCGCGTTGGACGCGCATTTGCATTCAAAGTTTCTAGTACGTTCAGGTGATGTCAACAGTTATTTTAGAAACAATGTCGTCTGCGTATTGAATTTTGATATTGGCGTTTAATAACATTTCAATGAAACATGTACAATTTATTGTTTGATCGAAACATGTATCAATTTATAATTACAAATTGCGATTACTAAAATCAAAGATGACTTCGATGTTTGGAAAATATATTTTCGGTTCTGCTGTAATGCACCTACTGTAAATATAAAAAAGCGCTGACAAAATCTTTATAAATAACGAGTAGTAGGTGTTACAAAAGTGCTGAATCGTCGGTAAAAACATTCGAATTCTAAATTGAAATCGAATTAATCAATTGAATCGTATTATAAGAATTTTAATATAAATCGTAATTGAAAACAATAAATAAATTGGCAGTAAGACATGGGTCGTTAGCCATTTGGCTCAATAAAGATTTTGAAATATATAATCATTTAAATAAAATTTGAAGCTCGATTCCATTACTTACTTTGCAATCAATTTCGCAACAAAATCTTACTTTCTAATAAGCATTCAGTTACGGCCAATTATTAAAATTGCAGTACATGTTTATAGATTTCGATGTTTCGTTTTATCATCTCCAATAATTAGTTACTTAATTCTGTACAAATTCGTGCATAATCCGTAGATAAACTCAAGTACTCCTCATTGATAACGATGCATGTGTACTTTTTTTCATCCCAAAATTCATGTTTGTTTTCGTTCTCGAAATTCGTAATATCTTCAGATCTGAGATTTTATTTGCGATATAATTCAATGAAATGATGATGATGATGACAGTGTCAGTTTATATATAATTTCAAGAAAGTGTCAGTAGAGTCTAAATATGCTACTGGCTCAAGGTATTGACGTGATGGAAAGCGGCCTTAACATACTTATAGATAAGTGATCTACGGCAAGTTTTAGGAGAAACCTCGGTACAAATAAATGACTAAATAATATGAATATTTCGGAAGTGTACACGTTGGGCGGGTTCCCATGGGGACATCTGCTGTACATTCTAAGTTGGAATGATAATAAATAAGAATGTGTGCATTCATTGAGATGAGAAACGTAATTTTCCATATTGAAATTGAGTATACATTGAGATGAAATCATGTTTATTTCCAAGTGCATTGTTAATTGAAGTGGATCGGACCGAAGTGAATTAAGAAGCTTTGTTGTCGTTGGAAACGCGCGCGCGTTTTTGTTTTCCTTTCGAGTGGTGTATTAAAACCCGTCAATTAACACGTCTTATTTACGTTATTCTGTACAGTTTGTTGTTGACTTTCGAGAGGCGTTTGTTCGACGGGCCCCGGGATTTCGGAGGCAGTAAACTTTGCGTTTTTGTTTCGTATTTATTAATTTATTTATTTAATTGTGGTAACGGCCATCTGTGCAGCGTCTGGGAGAGCTTAACTTTCTCCCCGCGGCACATCTCCAAGGAGAATCGAGCCTCCTCCTACTACTACTTCTCCAGCACCTCTGACTCTTCCTCCTGCACCGCTCCTTCGGCAGACTACAAGCATGTAGGTGTTGTTGTCATACGTCCGACATACAGATCAGTTTGGAAGCATTACTCATTTCATTCTCGTGCATTAATGTTCACCACAAGGTTTCCTCGCTTAGTCACGCAGCGCCTTGTATGCTCTCATCGATAGGAAACCCGAATAAGTGGATAGTCTAATGAGATAAAGAGGATCGCTATCTTGGACGACTTATCTGCCTCGACCATGGGCAGTCTCAGCGAGGTGATGGGCTCGAGGACTCGCCTGAAGCACCGAAGGATTATAAATAGCGATCGCTCCTTTTATTTGCTTCTATATTCGGAAAATGCGCGCGTTCCAAAAGGTCCGTCTTCTGGCGCTTCCACTTTTCACGATTTCCGAACGCCCGAAATAACGTTTGGCGGTTCTTTTCTTTACGAGCGAAGGGTCCGAGGTCGACCCCTCCGGATTAAATAACGAATAGAGCCGGTGTGCTGTCAAAGAAATTCGAATATTGTCTCGTCTTTACCTCGTCTCCAGGTTCTTCATGAAATGGTCCAGGTCGATTTTGTCCAGGAGGACGAAATCCCCGACACCGACCTCCCTGTGGGTTGCCATCGCGAATCCACACTTCCTTCCTTCCTTCCTTCAGCCGAGCGAATTGTTAATTACTAATTTGATTTATTTCTTTCAACGCGCACTGTGATGTAAACTGTCTAGCACATTTTATTTACGTTCCTTCTCCTTTGTGTGTTTGAAGCCGATGTTTTTGTGTGTGCGTTATTTTTTAAAAATTCTTTTCCGTTTTGTACGAACCGAACGCCACGCGACTCGGTCTGCCAGCGGCTGCTTTCGGACTGATACAAAATTGTTCCAAGTTTCAAGGTGCAACCAGTCATCGTCGGCCAGCCCACTACTACTCCCCTACCTAAAAAAGCAAACGTTTCACGAGAAAAGGTAACCGACGTCGAAGAACCGTGGTACCACACGATTGCAAAGGTTCTTCCTCCGCGGACGCCCCCAGTCGCTCCAACAAGAAAGGTCACCGGAAAGGTCTTCCCCCTTATCGCACCACGAATCCTTCCCAGACGCATTCCCCAGCTCATTCCATTAATTAACATTTCAAAAATTGCAACAACTTCAAACGTGTAATGCGATACAACGCAACGAAGGGTGCAAAATTGGGGGATGATTTTCCGTTACGATGACATTAAAAAATCATTTTTGTTTAGGCAACCAACTCCATTCCATAACACAACCCCGATAAACGAATCACCAAGTGATAAGATTTAATAATAAGTGGATTCAAGTCTCAAACACAATCTTATTATTGCATAATCATTTAAAATTAAACTCTTTTGCATCAAGTAGGTTAATCCAATAATCTCCCCATTAAGAATTTAGTCCGTATCGATTAAAATTAAAGAAAACTTTAACACTAAATTAATCCATTTTACATATGCATATTTATTTTAATATGTTTTAACAACTAAAACATATCCAAAGTCATATAACTTGATTAATATTTTTTTATGACGAAATTAATCCTATTTACATTATAATAAATATGACACAGACTAAACCGCAAACAAACTTAAAATAGCCGCTATTTGCATTCATATTTCGCAATTTTATAACGGAAATTAATTGTTTTTTTATATATTAATCAACGATTAAGTAATTGATATTATACAAAGTTTATAATTGAATAGACATTAAAAATATCACGTATAAATTCTTCATTTATTTTACTATTTAATTATTTGAGTAAGATTAGATTAGATTGGCGAAAAGTCGAAAAGCCTTTAATCATGATGAACTTTCTAAATTTTTCGAAGCGTTCAAGAATGCACAGTAATTTGCTGACAATTTCAGTGCGAATTCCAACACTTTTGCAAATGTGTCTTGAAGATCGTAATAATATCATTGATTGTTTAGATTAAATGTATCGAAAATAACAGTTTGTAAATTAAAAAAATTGGTGGATATGCAACTTAAAGTACACGTTCGTTCGGAAAATAAATGAACAGGAAGTCTGTCCAAACTGCCATTCAATCATCTACATGAAATAATACCAACAGTTTGTTTATACTTTATTTATTTTTATTTGCCCATAAATAGGTGATAATAAACCGTTTGGTGTTTATTAAATTGTGTACGGTGTGAAAGAGGGAAACAGGCGGTACGTAATATTGTATAACTTTAATGAACATGTATTTTTTTTTCAGTACATCGGTGTGAAAAATAAGCGCTCGTCCTATTCATCATAGATCCAAATAACTTTTGTTTGTTTCTCTCTTTTCTTTTCCTGTCTTGTTGTGGACTTCTTCAAGGAATGGAAATTTACGTCATCCACGGATGATCGGGCACACCCAAATAATATGTAAATTAAAAACAGCCACCACGTGACGACGTATAACGAGACCGCGTGCATTCGCCGATTAGAAAACAATTTGGTCGCAATGCAACGACGGAATCGTCGCAGCCATCGTTGTATTCGTTCGGGGAACGAAAAATTCTGCAGTATGTTTGTGTGTTGCATACAATAATAATAAGAAACTATATATTACATGTATTTCATGCTAAAAAGTATTTTTTAAAACAATTAGAAATATCTACAGACCAGCAGTTCAAATTACATACGTCTAGACAATACTTGAGAGTTTGTATATATATCATATTCAATGAAATTAGCAGTGATTACTTTTTTTGGATTTTTTTTCTGATTTTTTGTTTGTTTTGGTTACTTCCCTTCTTCTGATGGTTTGTGATTTTCTTCTGCTTCTTTTTACTTAACGAAGCGACGAGTTTAAGCCTCCAATTCCAAGGCCAAACCGATCTTGTGGCCACCGCTGTTGAAGTTCTTACCGTCGATGATTGCGGACAAGGTGAGGGTGATTCCTATAAGAATGGACATAAGTGTAAATTTAATATATAGTTTTTTTTCAGATTTTTCAAATCAATTACCGTCACGAAGACGTTGTTGGTATCCAAGACCAAGTTGGCTAGTGTTGTTGATCTTAGCCCTGATGGATGCATCCCTGTCAAGGTCGTACTTAGCACCGATTCCGAACCTGGTGTTGTTTCCGGAGGTGGACCAAGCCAATTGGATGCCGGTTTCCAACTTGGGGCTGACCCTTTGGTAGATGGAGCCGCCGAACTCTTGTCCATCATCACTTTCAGTAATCATATCGCTATTAGTTGGCCGCATTTCCAAATTGCAGGGAGGATGGAGGAGGATCGTAAGGGAAAATGGTCAACATTACGGGAGTGGCGGGATTATCGGTTTGTCTTTTTTCAATTTATACTTACACGTTGGTGTGAAGGATGAAGTCACCGGTGGAGAATCCAAGAGCGAAGTTGTTCTTGGTCAACTTCTTGTTGTGTGTGTCGTAACCAGCTTGATAACCAGCTAACCAACCTTGGTATCCAAAGACAGCAGATCCTTGGAGGATCGGGCCGTTGGAGTCCAAATCGACGTCGGCGTTCAGAGCCATCAAGTCATTCTGGAAAGCAGCCTTAACCTTGCTAGACTTGCTTCCGGATTGCGGGGAGAAGTTCAGGTTTCCGGTCAACTTCAATCCCTTGAGGAGTTGGTCCTGGACGGCGACCTCGGTTCCCAAGGTATTGTCGGTGTTCCATTTCTCAGCGAACGATAGACCGTACTCCTTGAATTTGTATTTGGTTTCCAGAGAACCGAAGACGTTTCCGTTCTCCTGGTTGGAGGTACCGCCGGTGGTGAACTCGACACCGGAAGAGGTCTTGGTCTTGACGTCCAATTTGATCAGACCGAAGTGGTAGCCTTTGGTGAAGACATCCCTGGCGTTCTTGCCCAAATCTGAGTATGGTGGTGGAGACATGATCTGCGGACGAGAGCGCACAATTATTGATTATTCCGGGAGCCAAAATACAGGCAACCCAATCTACGCCTCCCTCATTCGCGCAACTACGAAATCACATCTTGAAGGGTCAATAAATAGACCATGTGAGAATTACGTAAATTCGTCAAGTCACGCAACGACGATTTAATCCATGCATGAGGATTACAATCCAACCGTTTTTTTTTTGTATGTAGACAACATCAATTAATATAGTTAATCTATTTCAGGATTTATTAAAATTAGAATTACTCCGGCGAAGAATGTTGAATAATAGAAAAAATTAACGTTATATTTTTGGCCGCACCGGCGTTGCCATCTGGCACACATAGAAAACGTCACGCGACATGAAAATGGCAGCCGCAGGGACGAAAAGAGCAAGAAGCGCAAAAAACAAACGATAATCGGGTATGAAATAAAGGAATCAGTTGACGCCCACTGCGATCTTATTCGATTCTTACAGCAGCCATCGATCCAATTAGAATCGTACATCCGCAATCGACCAGTTAGGTTCGTCCTCGGCCCAGGACCCGGCGACATTTCCCGAAATGTGAAAATCGATTTTTCGCTTTCGCTCTTACATAACTGATGCAGGAACGAATTAAAGACCCTCGCGTTCCATCATTTCGGCTTACATAATACATTCAATTTGCAGGTCTTAAATTCGCGGACACGTCACGTGTTTTAATAAGGAATAACGGGACGAACTGGAGTCGATGGCCCCCAGCACGGAAGATTATCAACTCTCCTGCCGGTATTCAGTTTTTGGCGATTTGTTAACTTACTCTGGGTGTGTGAAGTTGTTTGATTCTTTACAGTTCACGAAGGTTGACTCCCAAAGAAGAGTTCACTGGGATTCTTGTTGAATGAATTGATTCTCAAAAATCTGCGTGCGACTTATCGCCCGGCCGAACGGAAAGTAACTCTTCTTCCTATGCCCCCGATTCGGACCGAAAGATCTAGCCATCCGATCGCAGGACGCGCCATCTGTTACGCGTACGCGGATGACGATGGCGCGCCAATAAACGTTCTCTTCAAATTCAAAACTTCGAAATACTTTACCAGCTTTTTTCGAAAGTCTAGTGCCCTTAGGGCGAAAAGTTTGCTGTGTATACACGCTACACCGGACTTTGGCTGCGCTTGGTGTATTAATAAGAATCTTAAACAATGAGCATAGTTTCAGAAGTAAGTACCTGAAGAAGAAGAACATATTCATCAAGGAAGAACTGTCGCGAAGAAACAAATAAAGTTATGTAAAACCAAACGAATTTAATTTGCAGAAGAAGAACGATTGTTAGAATAAGCTTCAACAGGTTTCTTATAAATGAACAAGAGGAGTATAAACGGTTTTAACAGAATACACCTTTCCATTTCGATTGCTTTTTTCTTCAAATCAAAATATGAAATAGGTTTTTAGATGTGTAACGGCATCAGATTAAAATTAATACCCTGGGAACCAAATTATGATGATCTGTCGCCTCGACATAAACAATTTCATCCTTCTCATTGATTACAATGAATGTTGTTTATCATTTTGTTTATGTCTAAAAAATGGAAAAAATAAACATTCTTTGATTGTTAATATAGTAAATAAGTATGGGAATGCTTTCTAAAAGGGTTAATTGTCGAAAATTTGAGAAACACTGCTCTACACCTACCAACAATTCCTTCTTGCACGGATCTCCATGGTCCTCGGCGGCCGACTGTGCAGCGGCCTTCTTCTTGTCCCTGTCCGGATCAACTTTGGGACAACCATTCTCGTACTGTATGCGACGTACCTCTGCGCTTGGCCTGTTCGAGCCATGGATCCTCGGACACTCACATGATCCCATTGTTTTCTATTAACTAGCTACACAAGAATCCCAATCATTCAAATCAATCCAACATTTTTGACGGACACATCTAATTTTCCTTTGACTTTTCAAACCAGAACCCACCAAATATGCTTCTGTCAAAGCTTTATATTGTTTCCATCACACACCTAGATCCGTCCGCAATTCGAACGTTCGTAGCATTTACCTAAAACCATTCAATAAACTAAGAAATCAAAAGCGTCTGCATTCAAATAACATTTGCATATTATAATACAATCTAAATATAAACGAAATACATTTTATTCACTTAATTATACTTAAAAAATTGTATCAATAATTAAAATCTTGGAAACGGAAAGAATAACATGAAATAATATCATGTTAATAAAATATTAAGATTATTTAAATCTTTTCAGTTGACACAAGCAAGTCGCTCGTTTTCTTTGCTATATATTATTTACATATAGATTATAGTAAATAACAGGTTTTTAATGTTCATTCAACGTACACAAGTTTATTGACTAGTGTTAAGTAAAAAATGACGTAGTAGATTCATAAAATATGTTAATTGAATGTACCACCCATCAACTATAAAAATAGTAGTCGATCATAATGAAAGTCCAAAGTAAAACCAGATATTATGTGAAAATTATTAACATTATCTTTATCGTGATTTTTTTAAAATCTCAAATACTTGTATTTCTTTTACTGAATAATACAATTGCGACACATTTTAAGCATGTGTCACCACTGTGTCGTGTCTTAAAGAAAAATAAACAAAGTTTTCGTAATTTACCTTGATTTTGAAAGCAAAACTTCACAAAGTTCAAAGCGGAACGTTGTTGTGAAGCAGCAGAATTTAGTAGCTTTAAAGTGAATTCCGCAATATCTCGCTTAGTGCGGCTTCTACCAAATTGTATTTGTACACAAGTGGAAAAAACTTTATTAAAAGTGCATTTAGATTTCAAACAAATATGATTTTATAACTTGAAAAAATGTATTTACAATAATTTCATAAATCGTCACGCTAAATGCTAATTTTATTTGTTAAATGCAATTCACACTTATGCAATTTATGCATAAAAATAGATGTAAACATGTTGCTTATCTTCTTTACGAGATACGTCGTTCCAATCATTGCCAAAATGCGTATGTTTGCTCGAAGCAAAAGTAAATATTGTCGATTCAAAACAACTTATTTGAAATCTATACTATACAAAAGTTCAAATAAATAAACAAACGATTATGCTCTTGTTTGAACCGGAATACAAAAGTGTTTACAATATTTGGAAGTCAAGTGTGGTAAACACTACTGTAGTAATACAATTCTATTTAGTGAAGCGCTTTAATATTTCGTAAGAATACATAAGTCTTAAGAAATAGGTTTAAAGTTGATTGAAATAATAATTTAAATATTAATTAACACGAAGATCTACATTCTTGACCTTTTACAAACATATATAGAATTCAATTGAATGCAATTGTAGTGATAATTCATTATCGCTGCTAACTCATTCATATTGTATATGTGTAAAGATGCAATAAAAAGTATGATTGGTGTACCATTTGTGAACGAATTTATTTTATTTTTGTAATTGGATCAAATCAATGAGATTCCATGTAATAACCATGGTAACACACGAATTACCATAGTAACATGCATAACATCCAAGGTTACACCCGGAGCGCTTCATCTTTAGAAATCTTGTTAGAATTGTTGAACGTATATTATTATATCCTCAGTGGAAGATACATTTCGTTTCTCTTATTTCACCATATTACGTATCACATTTTCAAGAATATTTTTCGAGTATTTAATTAAAATTAACGTAAATTAGGTTTACGTGAAACGATTGTATAATCAATTTATATAAATCGAGTGCAATCAACTGAGTTTTGAATTTTGTTTTGAGTGAGCTTGGTTGCCTACAAGCGCATTGTTTTCGTGATTTGACAGTCACGTTCTGTCACGGTGAGCTGTGCAAGTTTTTTTTACTCCGATATATAATTGATCCATTGAATGCCATTGGGAAAATTGAATGAGAGAGGAATGCGTTTGTGGCTGTCCCCTAGACCGGTAATGGGAATGTGCGGTGCTTCGCAGCAGGCCAACCTCTAGTCTAGTCGTTAGATCCTAACATGGAGAGCAGCAGGAAAGGTAACCAACCACATTTACTGTTTACTTTCGCTGGACTTCAATCCAATTAACAATTCTAAACATGTACTATGTACACTTTCACTAATTGAACTACTGTGCTATGATGATTCATGGTACATCACTGCACAGTAAATCCATTCTTGCTGTAATCATTTGCAGTTAATTGAATTTCGTGTTTGTTTACATGTTGATATTATAAAAATTTCAGGGGTCACAGTGAATCACAACCAATCATTGCTTATGATATTGATACAGTCTTTTTAATTCTGTTTTGTTTAAGGATTTGTTAAAGATAAGCTTACACTAATTATGTATGCATAATATTTATCTATCAGCAAGTAGCAAATAATCAAAATTCCAGTCTCTTGGTGGGGTAGTCCTGCTTGCATGTTCAGAGTCTATTCTATTTTCCAGATTGTTGTTGCATACACTTTACCTTCCACCAAACCATATAATGCCAATTGCATTCAAGCCCTAGCTACTAACTGTAACGAACTTAAACAATAATCCACCGCACACCCTCTTCTCTTCTTCTTCTTCTTCGACGGTATACGAGCGTAAATTCTTTGCTTAACGATGGAGAAAAAGGCGAGCAAAATCACGCTAGGCATGCTGAAAGGTAAAATCTCTAATATCTGTACGTAGTTTATCTTCTATTTTTTTTTATCCCTATACATTTCCTAATCTGGTTGCTATTTTCGTTCTTTGTGTCATATTCGAACTCACTATCACTGATAAGCCTGTTTAATTTCGGTATTATCATTATTGTTCAATATAATATGCTTCATTGTTTTATTTCATTAAATTTTAGCTTTAATATAAGCTTGTTCGTGGTGGTGCCGATATGTTCACAAAGCTTCGTAATTGTTCTTAGTTTCGTGGATTCATCAATTTCGTCTATTCATCTATTTCAAATTCCAGGGAAGCCCATCAATTCGTCGGTGCCGAGCATAGTGATCCGATTCAATGCGAACGCGGAGGAGATCGAGGAGGTGGTGATAAACGAGGAAGAGAAGGGGGATTCAGTTGCGGACCTCAATACAACTAGTAAGGATAAACATTTGAATCGTGGAGCTTTTCAAAGGATTGTTTTTGAAGGTTCCAGTGACGTGGAGAGCAGCCCCATCAAATTGAAGCGCCGCTCGACGAGCGTGGACGTCTCCTCCGATGCGTCTCCACCTACGGATCCCTGGCGTTTCTTCACCGACATCAAGGTATGCGTATGACGTTGACGTTTATCGAGATGACACGGCTTTTGCTTTTCTGTTGGGCAGGGCAAGATTACGAAGAGCGTCGAGGGCAAGTTGACGGAGTACAAGACTCGTGGGGGCGGCGAGGGCGCCGACGGATCGTCCCCGAAGGCCGCCAAAGCCAAAGACCCTGGCGGGCTCAAGGATGGAGGAGGCGCCGGATCAAGCCTCTCTGATTCCGAGGACCTCAGTGAGAGTAGCATTTCGAAGACTTGTGGCATCATTTCTACCACAGAAGGTAACTGAAGCATCATACCCCAAAATCCCAATTCCTTAATACTTTTTCCCATCAATTTTCCAGCTGAAAAGCAAAAATGTTAGAGGTAAATTATCCTCTCCTAAGTGAGGGAGAGAGAGAACTCTCAACATACGACGCGATCTTGATTATCGATTATTGTAGGTGTCGAAATGTCTAGCGACGAAGAAACTCCATCACTGTCCGACAAGGACGAGAGTAGTCCTGTCGAGTCCGCTGCAACCTCCGAGAAGAAAAAGAAAATTAAAATTGTTAAGGATTTAACGGTGAGTTCAGAAGCGGTTGCCAGCGTAGGTTTCCTGCAGAATTTGCAGAACATCAACTTGGGTGTTGAAGATCACACAAAAAGCGACATCGAGAGTGGGGTGGATGCTTTATTGCAATTAGGTACTCATCAGTATTTTGATGAATTTTCTCCATTTTAATCTAATGTACATTTTCAGACAATGTTGAATTGGACGGAGAAGAAGTTTTAATCAAGGAACAGACAGGAATTGAAATTCGCAACGAATATTTTCAAGAAAAGAGCTGGGGAAAAGAGTCCACAATATTTGCGCCGTCCGGTTTTGTTGATTTACGACCACTGCCTGCAGACCCCACATGGACTAGTTTCTTTCAAAAGTAATTTGCATTTGAATGCGAAAGCTGTTGTTTTAAATGTTTAATCTGTTTAGGTATAAAGTGCATTTGGCAATTGGTGTATTTTTGGGATTATATTTGGGACTTCCATTGGGTCCGTACATTTGCGGCTTCATTGCCGGCATGTTCCTAGCCGTGTCTGGTGCCCTCATTTATATTAACCTCTTCACCGAACCAAGCATCACTATTGGTAAACGAACGCCAACCCTGCAGACCATCCTGCAGATACCAGCAGTGGAAGAACATCAACCAGCGACCAAGTACGAAGGTTGGGTAAACGAATACCCGGAGAAGTACAACGCACAAACCTACCACATCTCTCAGACCCAATCGGTGTATTTACGACTGCAAGGTAACCTGCTGAAGATGAGCCACACGAAGCAGAAGATACCGAAGCGGGCGATGTGGAACGAGCCTGAGTACAGGCATAGCTTTACGCGACATCGCATCTATAATTTGTTAGGAGCGCAGGTGACGCTGTTGCCGAAGGGTCTCACCAAGATCCGTCACTGGAGCAAAAAGTATCCGATTTGCGTGACGCTGGACAAGAACCAGTGGAACTTTGACTACGAGGATAAACCGAAGAAAACGGCGGAAACTGTCGAAGAATCTAAAAACGCAAAAAGTCAAAGTCAACTGTTCAGCAAGTTGTGTGATGCTGATCTAATCGGTTCCAATGACTTCGAAGAGTTTGCCAACATTGACGGCACCACAGTTCTCGTTGATAATACCGAAACATCTGTGAGTACATTTATCGTTTCTCCTAGAAACATGCTTATTGAACAAACGATATTGGTTACAGGATGCAGAGTCCATCGGAGAACAGAATGAGGATATGATGGATTGCCCGACAGAAAAGGAAGGCGGATCTTACTCGTCCAACGAGTGTTTAATACAAAAGAATGATGGCACCCAGACGTGCATTTATATATTTACTAGAACATCACGGTAAATATAACAAAATCATAATTAAAATTATGTTTGAAATAATGACATTTTCTAGAGATAAAGAGCATTGGTATAAGCGCTTGAAGGAAGCGACGATGAAGAAAGATGGCTCTGAAAAATGCGCGCACAAGAAAAGCGAACAGTTGAGAAATGAGTATTTGAAACTGATTTCGAAATTTACGCAGGTAAATAATTTTCTATTCTTGATTTCGACGATTCTCTTTTTTAATCAATTTCGTTAGTTAACTCCAAATTTAGAGGTTTCGAATGGTTCGGAGAGCGCTTGGTTGAATGCGTTGATCACGAGGGTAATGTTCGACTGCATGCGAAACGAAGAGTTGATCGTCAAGATCAAGGAGCGCATTCAACGCAAATTAAGCTCCATAAAGTTACCGTACTTCATCGAAGAGCTGACGATTACTGAACTATCTCTGGGCCAAACGGCGCCGTCCATCGTCAAAATCGAAAAACCTACGACGAATGACTGGGGTCTGTGGGTCGACATGGACATTCAATATGAAGGTCAAATCGTGGTCATTCTGCAGACCAAATTGAATCTGATGAAGTTGAAGGAACCGCCTCAGCCTTGCTCGGGTGAGAAGGGAACCGAAAAGTCCCCGATATACCACTCGGACGTAGACGATACGGCCGAGAGCAGTACCGACGAAGACTCTTCAGTGCAAGTGGCTCCCAGCAGTGTGGAAGTGCAAGAGGGAAACGGCGGAGCAGGCAACAAGGGCAAGCGAATCATGAAGATGGTCGATCGGATCGCAGAGTCAAAGTTTTTCAAGGCTGCCAGCGAGAATAAGTTTGTGAAGAAAGCCATGGAGGGCGTTTCGAAAACTGACCTACGTTTGAAAGTGGAATTGAAATCGCTCAGCGGGTGTTTGGCACTCAACATTCCAACGCCTCCTTCCGATCGGCTCTGGTACGGCTTTCGGCCATCTCCGAGCATAAATCTGTCTGCTCATCCGATCGTCGGTGAACGAAACATTAATTTCAATCAGGTTACCAACTGGATCGAGAAGAAACTTTCCAAAGAGTTTCAGAAAGTCTTGGTGTTTCCAAACATGGAAGATATTTACATACCTGTGATGTTGCAATGGTTAACTGAATAATTTCGTATTTCTCCTCTCCACTCTCGTCACATGCCCTTCTTCTTTAATTATATACTCTTCCTGTCTTATTTTTGGTGATTTCGGAGCTTCTCTAGTCTTCTTCTGAAAAGTGTATATTTTTTATTAGTTTTTGTATTTGGAATCTTTACATCCCTTTCGTTCGTTTTTCTTTCAAGAACCATAAAAGAAACTTGCGTGATATATATAAATATAATCTAATCTATTTATAAAGAATACTAATAATAAATGTTGCCCCTATATATATTTTTTAAAATCCTATTTACACGTTTTGTTTTATTTTCGAGCGTCACCGTCGTTTTTAACGGTGTGATGTTTTCCAAAATCTTGCATTTCGTTCTAATCTGTTGTGTTTTGTTTTTATTATAATTTTATTAATTAAATACATTTAATTTATGTACGTAATTTATGTTGTTCTTTTGATATTACTTTATTAATTATAAGATATGATAAAGATGATGTTTATTTTGCACAGTCCAACGATAATATTCTCTCTAAATCGGAGGACGTGCCACGCAACACCCGCAGATCGTTCATCGCCCTCTGCGCCAATTTTCCTTCCGGGCTGCACTTTGGCTCGTACAGCAAATGCTTCATAGACTCCTTCAGTATATTCTGGGCTTCCTGCAGACCTTCCAAATATTGGCACACGTCCATCAAGTTGCGATTGTATGCCTCGTAGACCAATTGGGATTTGGCTTTATGCAGCTCGTAGAGTGCGATGCCTAGATGGCGGGAGATGTCGCCTACATCCAAAAGACGCAAGACGGAGATCAGCTCTTCGCAGAGCGCTATTTTTCGCTTGATTTCCGATGCCCCGTCGTAATTTCCCAGCAGAGAAATCATGTGTTGCTTTAGCTCAAGTATTATGTAGTGACTAGGTCCCAGTGTCACCTTCAACTTGTCCAGAATGCTTTCGGCCTCCTCTAGATTTGAGTAATCTGAAATCAATGATTTTTATTGGTTTTGCTAATTCAAGATGTCGTAGATGGTGCACCATTGATCAACTCCTTGCTAAGATTTATAGTGTTTTCCACTAAATTTCCTTTGATACTCTCGGAACATTTTCCGCAGATCCAATCGGAAGAATACACTTCCTTCAGAGGGTCCACGCATGACACAAGACCGCTCTTGCAGGAGGAGCAGATCAATGAGCTGAGGAAGCTTTGAAGCTCGGTGCCATCCGCGCATCTTTTGCACGTACAATCAAAGTATTTTCCCACACGTAAATGCTTCCTCCGTTCCGCACTGCCTTGCAGTCCGTTTGCGTAATTGTAGAAAATTGTTTCTCCGGCTGGAATCAACCTGTTCGCCCTTATTGTCATCTCGAAAGTGGAATCCACGGAGAGATGAGTATTTGGGGTGCAATCATGCGCCATCAAAGCCGCCTTTAGGTAGACGCCTCGAAGGCAATCCTGTGGAGTGGTCGCTGCGAAGAGTGGTCTCACCTCGAAGCTGTTCACGTCCAGAATACCGCAAATAGTTTGGACCAACTCTTCATCAACTTCAACATTCAATTTCTTCAGCACGCCGTAAACACCTTCCTTGTGGATAAGCCAAATTGGCGAGTCCCTCCTCTCCATTGAATGAGATTCCAGCTCTAGAAACTCTGCCCATTTTTGCGAATCGTACTGTTGCAACAACAAACAACGTAAGGGCAGGATTATTTGCGGAGCCTTAATAAAATCTTCGCTCTTAATTGTAATTTTACTCAGCGCATCACA
The DNA here is from genome assembly GCA_018845635.1 of Nicrophorus orbicollis. Lineage (NCBI taxonomy): Eukaryota > Metazoa > Arthropoda > Insecta > Coleoptera > Silphidae > Nicrophorus > Nicrophorus orbicollis. Next base: position 267,149 of record JAFMTC010000590.1, read on the forward strand.
TTCTTCACGTGTATGCAATTTGCCTTTGCAATTAACTGAACATTTCAGCGCTTTTCCGCAAACTTCGCACGATCTTTCCGAAGCCATGTAAAGGGTGCAGTTGAAGCACATGGGCATCGCCTGGGTCTGTGGACCAACCTGCATCGGACATTCTTTCAGTATTAGTTCTCCCGGTTTCAAATCTTTCGCCGCTACTAAATACCTAGCAAATCAACTATCATGAGTACAAAAAGCACTAACAAAATTTAAAATTCTGCTCACCTTCCATAAGCCTCGTTACGTTTGATCACTGTCGTAAGCTCCATTATAGTACAAGTAATTAAAATTTGTGTGGCTTTTCTATATACAATACATTTGCCTACTGCAGCCACAATTCTTTAATGCTATAAATACAGTAGCAAGTAGGTTCGTAGCAACATGTTGCTATTAATACTATAAGTTCGTACGGTTGCATAGAACGATATTTGTAATTCGAATTAGATTGTTACACCGTGGTCTATTTATATTTCTACTAAATCTTCACTAAATGAGAGCTTCATGTTAATACTATTATTTAAATGAAACAAAAAAATTAGGATTTTTTTTACAAAATTTGAAAATTTATCAAAAAAAGTAGATCTATTCAGAATATTAATTAAATTTATGTGTAAGTTAATTACAATTTAACAAGTTTGGAAGGAAATACAGTCTTTTAGACTTATTGTAAAATAGTTGTCAATATGATCCATCAAAGTATAAACGTCAGAAAGTTTCAATTGTGAAAGAATTAAGTACTTGGATGATGGATAGATTTGACTATAATCATCAAGATTTGACTACGATCTCATCGAATTTGAGGAGGCAGCGACGTATTTTTTTGAAGTGCACTGTTCTAATGAAAAACTGAGTAATTGATCTATGCAGGACACCAGTTGCCGAAGAGGTATTTGATGATAATCTTCGCCATAACAATGATGATCATCTGCTTCTGCCAGAGAAACATATTCTACTTCTCGTACCAGCACATTGTCCCGTCCAATTACACACATAACACCGGATGCAAAGGGCTTTCCTCTGCGACTTTCAAATTTTATCTCAAGGAAGAGAATGCTAAGAAAGAAATGGTTTGCTTATTAGTAATAGTTTTCCCTTCAGCCTGTCACCTTTCTATAGATTCTTAGCAGCTTCAATCAGAATTGGACGATGTACGAAGAAAGATACGTACATTCAGGATTCTTCGCAGGATATCTCATAACTCAAATACCGGTTGGTTATCTATGCGATGTATTTGGACCGAAACCCTTCCTCATCGCCGGAATGGCCATCTCGTCTGCTGCAACCGCAATCTTGCCCATAATGTTCAAACACTCCGACTACATCAATCTGATCTTAGCTAATGGCTTCATGGGAATGGGTCAGGTAAACTTAAAAAGACCTGGAAATTCTTTTAACTAAAATAGGTCCTAAAAGGCCGTTCTGTATCCCGGATTGACTTGCCTACTAGTGCAGTGGATCCCGTACCAGGAGAGATCAACCGGAGGTGCTCTAGTCTTTGACATGTACGGTTTCGGCTCGGTCTTCTGCTGCTTGGTTACAAACGTCTTCATGAACCACGTGGAGAACTGGATGTACATTTTCTACATGTGGGTCATTATCGGAGCCATTTGGTGTCTCCTGTTCAGCGCGTTCGGATCAAGCGGACCATTCGAAAACGACTTCATCAGTCTGCGAGAACGAGACTTCTTGGAGAAGAATTTAGGTTTCCAATTAAATCCTGCTATAATTGCCAAGTAAAACTCAAGTTTTCGTTCACTGCAGATATTAAGGCTTACTACATCCAAACGCCAGTATCGGCAATCCTGATGGACATCAACATCTGGGCGATCATATTGTCCAACATCGCTTCAGAGATGATAATCGCGCTTCAGTTGATAACCATACCGGAATACCTGAACTTGATCTTGCGTTTACCGCTTTACCAGGAGATGATCATATCGAAATTCCCGCTCATTCTCATCACCGTTTCTGGTATAATCTCGGGACTAATTGCGGACTTCGTCATCTCCAAGAAGCGATGTAAACCGATCTGCGTTCGAATCATCATGTGCTTCTCTGGTTTTTAACTAACCAACACCAATAACTCTTATGTGATACATTTTTTTGATCCGCAGGTATCCTTGCACCGTCGCTTGTTTTATTGCTCGCTTTCCACATGCTTTGCAACATCAACTACTTCCTCATCTGCTATACTCTATCCGCTTTCTTAATTGGAATCTACTTCAACGCCAGTATCTTAGATATCACCGTGAATCACGCCGGATTTGTGATGGGTTTGATCAACGGCATCAGTGTCTTCTTCTCCATGTTCTTCTGTTATACATTGAAAGATTTAGCGCGTACCGTGAGTGTACACATTACAACATCACAATTTGATTTTTTTTCAAATACATTTCAGTATACTTTAGAGGAATGGCGATCATTCTTGTTAATGATATCTTACATCTGCTCCGCTTCTTTAGTCGTTTTCAGCATATTTGGAAGAGGATACAGAGCCAAGTGGGACTACGCACCATACGAAGAGCCCAAGATTCCCAAAAAGTTCTCATGGAGTTGTTTGTTTAGAAAAAATTGGAATGTGCATTAATTAATATTTAGTTCTAAAATCATTTTTTATTTTAGACTTTTAACTTCCTCTGTACATTATTATTTTTGTTTCATAATATCTAACATTACTGAAAAATCCCAAATTTCATCGAATGAGACTTCATGTTTTGTTAAATATCTTCAACGTTCAAATATTTAAAACAGCTCAAATATAATATTTTGATATTTACTAAAAATAATCAAATACTTGTGAAACTTTGTACAAAATTGTTTGAAACAAACAAAAATTGAATGAAATTAATTAATTTTTTTACTTATATTTTAATTAATAGAAGTAATTTGTTTTACAAGTTTTAACTAAAAACCTGAAAGAATTAAAAAAAGAGTTATTTGAATTTTCAGGGAGTACGCTTTTCTAAAATCTAATTAGTATAATTAAATGGATTATTTAAAACGCAAATAGATAAATTATGTATATTACATAACTTCATTAATTATTCGATGGCGAAAGTAGTAAATCCTTGGATGTACAAATATATATATTTCTTAAGTCGTAAGATGTAGTTCGATACAATTTAAAGAGAAATACGCACTAAAAAAACACAAATCTAATTAACATAAAACAAGTATTTAAATATTACATTTCTATACAATATTATACTATTTTCATTTACAACTTATTGTAGTTTAATTACCTTAAAACATACATCAAAAATATTATATTTTACTTGTATAAAAACCATTTTGAGACATTAATTGATAATGAAATTAATATATCAAAATTATTGTGATAAATTAAATTTAGGAGTAAAAATGCTGTGGCCTAAAATAAAAAGCAATTTCTTAGAAGTGTTTCAATCAGGTACTTTCCGACAATGCAATATTTCTCTCCATGGATTAAGTAATACTTAAATTATAAAACTTCCCATAAAAAAATATTAAGTAGACAAATGATGAATCATCCACACAAGTTGCGATTAGCTACGTCACTCGAAATTATTTACAGAACGAGTTTCAACGCAAACTAAAATATCATAATTTTTACGTTATATAATGCTTCGCAATTAGATTGGATTTGAATTCATCGCAAATCGGTTTTTGTACATGTAAACATCCACATAATGAGACATTATTAACGTGTGCTAATTAATTAACCAAACATAAATTTAAAAGTTCGACGACTCCGACTACTTATTTTCGTTTCGATTGACATCTAATTAACATAAGATCGTACTATTCGTGTTTGTTGTTTACATCTATTTATTTTGATTTTGATTTGCTTCTGGAAATGGAATTGGAATTATTTTAATACGCATTTTATATACGCATATTATTTATGATTTTTTGACTAAATTTCAACTAAAATTTGTTTCAAACAAACTGAAACTCGACAATATTTCAACCATCAAAAATAAAATATTTTGAGTCCTGTTTAATTTTTCAACTAATAATAATATAATGTATTGGCCAGTTACAAAAACAAAATATAATTCTAAACATTAAAACAAACCATTGGTCTTTTCGCCCATGAATATTATTTACAATGTAAACACTAAATGTACAAGAAGAAGTTAAAAGTAAGATTATGCAAAAAAAGAGCCTTTGGGAAAGAGACATAATTTTAGGGATAATAGATACTGGAATTTGGTTTGTATGGGATACTTATATTAGGAGGGGTTGATGAATCTCGAGGGATACAAAATTTGGAGAGTATAAATTGGAGTATTTTGAGATGAATTTAAGGGAAAGGGAGAGATTCAACTAACATTAATCTCGAACAAACTGAAACTCAATAATTCTTATAATATTTCTTAAGAACAATACTTAAAAAAAAAGAAATCTGTTGAGTCTTGTTTAAATTTTCAACTAAAATTTGTCTCGAACAAACATAAAGTCAACATTTATTCTAATATTTCTTAAGAAATGACCAACGTACGTAAAGTCTTGTGTAAAAGTTAAAACTTAATACACTGGATAATCATTAACGAACATAATTGAAAACTAATTTGCGATTTGTTCGTTAACCGAATTTATTGTCCGAACTTAAAAAATGATTTGTTTATTCGAAATCTGAACTGTTCGTTTACCGATCACATTGTTACCATTAAATAAAACTATTATACATTTATGATTGAATTTATAAATTCCATATTTTTGATGAAGAATGGAGTAATAGAAACTATACTGTGTTTGATTTGTGAGTAATTAATTCGATGATTTTGATGAAGAACGGATTAATTGAAATACTAAATTAGTGTTTGTTAACTATGTGAAAGAAATACTATAGTAGTGGAATGCAAATGTGAAACAATCCGTGCGATGAATTGATTTCCATAAATTGCCATAAATAGATTCGAAACTCGGTATTCCTTCCGGATTATAAAAAAATATATATAAATATAGACAGAACAAAAAATATGTGTGTAAATGTTGCATCTAGTTATCTTCGAGAATCCGAATTGCAATTAATTGGGATTCAATTAGGTGAGATGTGATTAGGGCATTAGTAGGAAATGTGATCAGATGCGTGAAGAATTTAGGAGAGTAGTGCATTAAACATCCCCTGCGGTTTTCGCACTTAGTTTCAACGATATATAAAGCTGCCCGAAAACCAGTATCATTCAGTTCATCCTTCAAGTCCTTCGACGGAGCAACAGCAGAAGCTACGAAGACCCGAGCAGCAGCCACAGTATCAACAACAACAGTAGATTCGAGTCGAAGAGTTAAGAGATATTCAAGTAAGTCTAAGTGAAAAGAGAAACAAATAGAATCTAGTTTTCGTCGTTGCGTAATCCGCGTCTTAAACGTGAGTAAATCAAAGTAGAGGCGAGTCCGAGCCTCCGTCCGGTTGATTGCCATCGAATTTCCATAAGACTACGACAACATCGAGTCGAGCGGGGTTCGGATAACCCGGAAGCGGCCCGAGCCAAGGATAATGAATACTTGCGATTGCTGCTCCTTATATAGAGAGGATCAGGTGCAGTTAAAGCACCTTTTCCAGAGATCTCGGCGGTCAGGAAGCTCCTGACAGACTTCCCCATCCGTCGAGACGAAGAATCAATCTAAGACAAGTAGAAGAAAAGAAAGAAATAAGAAGAAAAAAAAACGCCATGAATAATGAATATACATGTGTTGCGGAAATGAAGATGTGGAGAAGTGCCTCGCATCCGGGTCTCCCGGCCTTGCACAGTCTAAATATGCCAAATAAATAAATATATCTGTATATATGGATTGTGAGTGAAGCGTAAAAAAAGTCCCCACACCGACTTGAAATGATGGTAATAACGATAAATGTGGAGAGAGAGTGAAAACTGTTATTTAACGCGACTCGGACTTGAAACAAGGACGACCATTGGTTCCGCAGACGGCGACTCTCCCTGTCCAATCGCGTATAAATACAATTGGCGCAAATCGAACCAAACTCAAAAAATCACTCTCAGGCTCCAAAAACTGCAGCACTGTCATCCGCTATTTGCGAGAGCAGTCCTTGAGCGGGGGGTGGGTAACATAATAGCTTAATCAAATTTGTTCAACACACCCTTTGTTCAACGAAAATAACACTCAATTCAATTTGTGCAATTGTACTTCTTTCATTGTTCCACCCCTGCGTGTGCGTCTGTTTTTCTGCGTTCAGGTATGGTTTCTTCGAGGAAATTCATTGTCTTGGCCGGAGCCGCGCTGCTGCTGCTGCTTCTGGTGGTTTCGCAATCCCCCGTCGTCGAGGCAAACCCGATCGGTAAGCGAAATTTCCACTGAAATTATATGCTACTTTCACATTCGTTCTGTTTCATATGAAATTCTCGTTCTTCTTCGGCTGCAGGGATCTGCATAAGGAATTGCGCTCAGTGCAAGAAGATGTTCGGGCCCTACTTCGAGGGTCAACTTTGCGCCGATGCCTGCGTCAAGTTCAAGGGGAAAATCGTTCCCGATTGCGAGGACATCGTCTCCATCGCACCGTTCCTCAACAAATTCGATTGATGATGCTCCCTGTGGATTCCAAACCATATGCTTTCCAAGCTAATACTCAAGAAACGCTTTCTTATTTTGTGTTCAACGTATCTGTGATTTTCTTTTAGTTTTTACGCCATGTTACCTTGCCATGTTTAATATACGATTGTAGGTTTAAGATAACCATATTATTTATCTTCACCTAAAATATACTACTACTAATAAAATACTACCAAGTTACTTAACGTCCTTGAAATAACTGAATAATTAAATTCACTTTCCATAAAATCTTAAATTTGTCAATTATTGATCAAAAATACTTACATTTGTTCGATTATTTTGTAATGTTTATATCACATTTACATAGTTCTTTTGTGATAAATTTGCAATGGTAAATGTTAAAATATACATAAACATCATGTTAAATTTTTAAGACTGGAAAGACTTACAAAAAATTGTTAGTATGAAATATTTCCAACAAAAAGTTTCAAGAAACAAAGTATCCAAATAATTAAATTCACTTTTCATAAATTCTTAAATTTATCAATTATTGATCAAAAATACTTACATTTGTTCGATTATTTTGTAATAAATTTGCAATGGTAAATGTTAAAATATACATAAACATCGTGTTAAATTTTGAAAACTGAAAAGACTTAAAAAAATATTTGTTAGTATAAAATATTTCTAACAAAAAGTTTCAAGAAACAAAGTTTCCAATGATATCAAAATTATTAAACAAATCAATCAATTTTTCATGTCTTAAACATACAAACTAATTATAATTAACATGTTAAAAACCGTATTTCAACACAAAGTTACTAATTATTTATTTTACACAGAGTAAAGTAATAGTTAATTGTGTATTCTAAACTTTATTCTTAATCTTACTAATCTAGTCGTAATGATAGTAATAGAATAACAAGTTGAAAAAAGAAGCGCTATTAACTTTGTATTGAAAACTTTAACTAAATTGAATGAAAATTAATTCTTATTCTTGAATTTAAAAAAAATGCATAGAGGAATCGTTTTGAATTTGAAAGAGCAACAGAAATAGTCTTTTTCTTCAAAATTTGTAGAAAAAATACTCATCGGTATCAACCTCTGGCATATCGAAAGTACAAACGTTCCTTTCATATTCGGTGTGCTGCAGAGCATTGTCCTCTTTTAGGTTTTCCTAAATTTTAGATTGTTCAATCCTCCAAAATTAGCAATAATTTTTCAAGGCATTGAAGTTAAGGTGAAGGTGAGTGTTTTCTTTATTACTCTTTCACGCCATGTTACCGTTAATAAATATATAAAGAAGCAAATAAATAAGAGGGCTAAATATACATATACAATAGAAGATTGGCTAACGAACGGTTCGGATGAAGAAAAATTTTACAAAAAATATATATATATACACTTTTACGAAAGATTTATATATTTGGAAACGTATCTTTTCTGGTTAAATGTTAATATTTATTGGTGTATTTTGTTAGTGGATTAATATTCGTAAGTTGTGAAATAAAGTTTTACTACAAAAATTGTAAAAATATTTGCAAAAAAAATTATGGTAAAAAATTGTTTGGTATTTATGCAAATGTCAGTTAAAGTTTAAAGTGAGCTGTAAATTAAAACACTTCCTGACTATATTGACTTTGTGGGAAAAATAATTAATTAGTTTACTATCATGTTATAACGTATTATTTATTAATTCAAGATTTTAGTATAAATATATATTTTTTTCAAACTTTAAATATAAATATTGAAACGAAAAAATTAGAAATGTACAGCACAATTTGCATAGTGTTATTTATAGTTATTTAAAAAAATGCCTGCCATGCGATATTCACAGATGATTTTCCGGAAAAAAACAGCGGGGGTGACCTGCCACGTGTTAGTAATGCTTTATTCCTTTTGTTCTGCATTCGTTGTGGCCGATTTCAGATAAATTGCCTATAGAAATAATGAAGCCCCTGGTGTTTTCAGAGCCCTATAAATTCGCCCTGTGAATGCGATCGTTCGGATTCAAACGCAAACTGCACTCGCGACTTAGCAGCAAATCATTACCAACAATAATGGTGATTATGGTAATATGAGAAATTGAGGGGTACTAATTGAACTTGTTTTCAGCGAACGATCCTTTGTTACATGCTGATCATGTGGCTGAGCGCCTACGCAGTCGAAACCACGATCCCAGTGTGCCTCACGTAAGTTAACAAAAGAAGCATGCTCGTAAAACAAACAGTACTCAAACGTCAGATCATTAGAAATGTCAAAGGCGAAGGGTTGCGAAAGTAAGTGCAAATCGCAGGACGCGAACCATGCCAAAGCGATGGCAAACAAGCTGCGGCCGGACGCGCCCGCCTTCGTCCCGTTGGAGAACATCCTCAACAGCATTCTGATGGCGCAGCCCCGAGTCAAAGAGCCCCAGTGCTCACGGTACTCGAGGAAATCGGTGAGGCGCGACGACGACGAGGAGAATAACAGTCCGAGGCCCATCCTCGGAAGCAAAACCACCACCCCCAGACCCATACTGGGCCGCAAGGAGACGCTCTTCCCGGCATCAACGTCCAAATCAAATCATCATCATCAGAACGCAGGCGGAGGTGGGGGCGGTGAAGAGTTCCTCGGTCGCGAGTTTCGGTCCATTTCCAGGCGGATGCAACGCATGAAGATCGCTGAAGAGAACAAGAAAAGCGGCTCCGCATCCAGCAAAAAGAAAAACAAATCCTGAACGCAATCCCATAATGTTCCTTAATAACGATTTACTCACTCAATAACAATTACTTTTGATTACCCCTGTTGTTCCTTTAATTTATTGTCAATTTCACGGACGTAATCGTCAATTGTTTCTTATTAAGGTGCAGATTGCGTCCGGCAAGGAGCATGATGACCCGGCGCATCCACTTTTGAGATGCATCTTGTATACTGCATTCAACTAATTGTAAACGTCTTCGTGTTGCAGGAATTGCGTGCAGTGCAAGCACATGTTCGGCCGTTACTTCGAAGGTGGGGAGTGTAGTGAGGCCTGCATCGCTTCCAACGGACGCGACATGCCTGACTGCAACAATCCAGGCACCATTGGGAATTACCTGAAGCGAGTCTACTGAACGCATCAATCTGCTACTCCGTTTTATCTGTAGTGTAGTATAAAATAGAGGAATGTAACAGAAGCCACACATTTATTTACCAAAATACTCTATATCCTTAACAAGATTATCTCGTTATATTTCCTGCAATTCTATAGTATCTTTTACGAATGATTTCCTTAAGAGAAAAACACATAATTCTATAATTGAACTAATTAAAAAATTCGTATCTTTTTGAGGTAGTTTCTCAAACTTTGGGTCATGACAACATACGGAATGTATATTTTGAACAAAACTCGGAAAATCAGAACAGAACCAAAAATGGTAAACTATGTGATCTTTTACCAAAAAAAAGACTTGCAAATACTTTCTAAATTGTACAAGTGAAGGCAGAAGCCTTTTGTAATAAACCTATATTTGCAAACAAGGATTTTCTATTCAAATGAACGAAAAACAATTATTCCTTTGAATCAGGTCATTTTCAATTTAGTCTGCAACAGTGTACTTTCAATAAACTATTTGAAACTCATAATTGAAATGAAAATTTACATTTTGTTGCACCTGATCTCTAACAATCTTTTTAATTTCGCTATTATGATTTTTCCAATGGAAAAAAATATTGTGGGATTCCAATATCATTGAAAAACAATAAGATCAACTTTTCGGTCTTCAATTATTCCTTCCTAAAAATATGGCTTCCAAACATAGCCACCTTTGCCTATAAGCTTTGATGATGAGGTGTATAATCATATAAAATAAATCAATTCATTAGTCATTTCACGTGTTTTACAAACATTTTAATGTGTTTCCTTATTGACATTTGCACATCCATTGCCATACATAATTGTCTTCAGTAAACTACAGAGACTTGCCCACATCAAACTACAACGAGTATTGATAGAAAAGGAAATGATTGAATAATTATTTATTTATTTAACTACAAGTAATAAATTGTATACACAATTTCAAAGTAAAACCAATTAAACAGAATGAGAGGAACAAGAAAACAGAAACTCAATAATTTGATGATAATAATAATGAACCATTTTACAAATTAATTGTATGTATATAAAAAAAGAACGTTAAACATAATTAAAACGAAGGGATCATTTGTGATGGTGCTTTTTGCGTCTGTGCTCTCTGTCCTTGCTTGACTGCCTATCCCTATGCCTTTCCTTGTGCGGACTGCGATCCCTGTGTCTCCTACTCTTCTCTTCCTCGCGCTGCTTATCCCTATCGTCTCTGCTATACCTGTCTTTCCTATCGTAATCATCCCTGAATCTGTCCTTACGATCGTAATCATCTTTGTATCGATCCTTACGCTCACTTGGTAGTGAATCAATCCTTTCCTCTCGGTACCTTCGATCAAAATCATCCCTGTCGTATCTATCCTTGCGTTCAATCTCCTCCCTGTCGTACCTATCCTTGCGGTTATAATCCCTGTCGTACCTGTCCTTACGTTCATTCTCCTCCCTGTCGTATCTAGTATTCTTACGCTCGTAGTCCTCATTCTTGTCGAACCTCTCTTCCCTGACTTTATCACGTCTATTATTATCTTTATTATCCCTCGGGTTTTGCTTGAAATGTTTATCTCTGTCGAATCCCTCGCGAGACTCGCGATCCCTCTGATTTGCTACTTGGACGGCCTGCATGGGAAATCTTTCCTCTAACACTTTCTGAATCTTTTGCTGAATCGGAACCGGTATCCTTGGGAACAGAGTGGAAAACCATTCGAGTTTAACTAACCACTGTCTCAGGATCATTCCCATCTTCATCACCTGACCACCTCCCGCCTTGACGTCGACCTCCTGTTTAACCAAAATCAATAAAAAAAACGATTAAAAACTTTTGAACAAACACGGAAAACGACTGGATGCAATTTATCTTAGAAGATAGAAAACTTTCAGCACTCTACCTGCTTTTACGCACCTCTTCATCATCGAGGTATGGCTCATACCAGTCGAGTAGACTGGCAGGTGGAAATACATATCTGATATACATAAATCCCAACGCTCGAATGTACGGTGAATCACAGTGCGAAATCAATCCATTCAGCTGTTTCCTGGTCAGCTTTAATGTGAATAACTTGTATAATAAACAGTAAGCAGTTGAAACGATGCCTCCAGCTCCTACACCCCTGACTCCTCCACACATTCCCGTCTGTCCAGAGGTTCTTCTGGATCCTTTCTCCCATGGCTCCAGGTGAGCAACTTTATAGTAAATTTCATCGACGACCTCATGGTATGTTTTCAGCTCATATAAATTGACTAAAACATAGAACATCAGATATGAGTCTCACTGATGACACTTAAAACATTTCCATTGCATTTAATTAGTAATTAACTGACAAGAATGAAACAAAAGACTTTAAATGCAATTCTCTGGCTGCAACATTATTCTGCAAACTGTGTTGCAAAATAATTTGTTTACCGTTAGTACAAGTCCCATCAAGGTCTCGAAAAAATTGGATGGAATAATAATAGCACACGAAAACCAATGATCGTATAACCACAACATCCAATCCTCATTCTGTATACACAACCCTAAAATATTAAACTGCATTAAAATTACAGAAGTTAGATAACACAAAATTTCAAACACTTTTACCTACAACTAAGAAAAACAAGATGTAACGTTGCCGATAACATCTGAAACTCACTCACAGGAAACATTAGCATTATTTTGGAAGACAGTATGCAGAATCTTACGAACTTGTGTACTTTTTTGAGTGTATTATTAATAATCTATATCCAAATTGAAAGGAATACATACCCTTGAAATAGTGTGAGCTCTGTATGTTGGTTAGTATCAACTGGTTTAAGTTCATGGTCCTTTCATTGCCCCAAAGTGGCAGCACATTACTTGCTTTTGAACTTGGTTTGTTGCACACAACCTCTGAAAATGATACAATTTCGTTACAAAACATCAGTATACATACATCAAGAATTTACCATCATCGTTGTTCTGGTATTGGTGGTCCATCCTTCCAAAAAAGTAACTACAAATATTCTTTTAAAAAAATAGTTGCTTGGAAGAGGTAAACCATGAACTCAAGCAAGCAGACCAAAGCAAACCAGGGCTCGATTTATTATATGGAAGGAAAAGTTACAGATGAAGTTGCAGACCTCAACCAATCAAGGGGGTAAAAGTGTCATAAAAAATTTTGTTTCTGGCCATGGTGGCGCATGGTTATTTACTCGTTAACTCACTTGGTACCGCCACATACATTACCGCCAAATAGTTTGAAATTTGAAACTAAAAATAGATTTTCCGCTTGTCTATGTTTACTTTTCCTTTGTAATATTTTATTTACGGACATTAGTGAAACTGCGGCTGCCTTTATCAAGACTTGTAATAATAGTAATTGTTACAAATGAATCCAGTGCATATGTCATTCCCAATGAATATAACTGAAACAGAAATTAAAGAGAAGATTTTATTTGTCGATGAAGATGTCCCATTTACTGAAGAAATAGTTGTTGAGATGTTTCCAGAAGATGATTGTAAATACAGATTTAAATGATGCAAATGATAAAGAAGCAAAAATGTTCCAAGTTGAGAACATTAATGATTCGAATACCAATGATGAGATAACTGAATGACTGAATATTTTATTAACAGAATAATTAAAGAAAACTAAAAGGAGTTATAAGTATTATAAGAAAAAATATCTTGAACATAGAAAATACATTGATTAAATGGAAATTTTCATGTTATTTAGGATATAAACGTAGAAATCTGCAAATTGTATCCTCCAGTATATACTATCATGAGTCTTCAATTATTTAATTTTTAATGATTATTAATATTAAACAATATAAAATAAGTGACTTATTTTCAATTATATTTATACATTATTTAAGCTTTAAACTTATAAATTGGTTGAAAGCATATACAGCCCTGACACTGACACATTAGAAGAAAATTGGATTGTGAAGTATATATTGAGGTTATGTAACTATGTTTTGGTAAATAGTTACCCCGGTATCTCACTTGGAACGCCACTTGTTTTCAGAAGTTCCAAATTACGCCACTGCATTGGCTATTGTTAGTTCTGCTTCATCAACTCATTGCAGAGATACCAATAGAAAAAATAATCATTTTCATATGACCTTCGGTTCAATTCGAAGCCAATTAGAAATATTTTCAAAATTTTGATTAGGATGTTGAAATAATACAACTCTATTATGAATCTTTATATTGATAGCTCTTATATAGTAAGTAGTATCGTTGGGCAGACCGTGCTATAGATGTGGTATACTCGGTGCGCTAGCCACATCTGTCGCCATCTACTGGTGTGTCAACTTATGAATGGACCCAAGAAAATATTGCTAACAGACTTTCTCCTTTCTATAATACATAATTATTAAATTTAATAATCAAATTTAATTTATTAAAATGAACCGATAGAATAAAATATTTTTAATTAGAATTACTGCAAGTCGTTCAATTCGAGCGTAGGCAACAGGGGCTAACAGTCAGGAGTTTCTAATGGACGACTTGGAGAAGAGCATAGCGATACAAAAACAAGGGAACAGCAAATTTCAGAGCTCTCTCAAGAAACTGTTGGAGGACAATTAACGAAGAAGAGAACAAGGGAAAGATGAGAACGAGACAGTGAGAGATACATAAATATATTTACAAATAATACGTTCACAACTCGACGCTGCTGAAGACGCGCTGCAACGCTTCGTGCACTTCCATCCGTTCACCTGGTGCAGCACCCGCGTTGAGCGACAAAATCCGTTCGCGAGCGGTGAGCAGTACGGCTGCCTTCTCCGGCACGAGTCTATCTCTTATCCTCCGCATTTGATCTGTGAGGACGCTTTCGGCCACGGCATCCTTCAACGGCAGGAGATCCTCGGATGTCATCAGCATTGCCAGGTGACCCAGCGACAGGCAAATCTTGGCAACAAACGTAAATTAAATCGTTACATATACACACACACATTGTTTTTATTTTCGCCTCTCATTAACGCACTCGAACATAAATATATATATACTTCCACCCTCGAACATTCCAATTAACAATCAACTTACTTGTTCTATCAGATGATCCCTATGCTTGAACTCGCTAAAGTCGTTCATATTCTCTGAGTTCTGCAGAGCCTTCACCAGAGACTTCCAGACGATGGTGTAATGCACTCCGTACAGGTCCCTGCGAGGACAAGCGGCCAATGCGAGCGCCGCGTTGATCCTCACCTTAAAGTTCTTGAAGGTGTTGACCATTTCGGTGAGCGCAGAGAACGTCTCCTTCAGCCAATCCGGGAGCGAGTACAGAGATTCGTTCTTGAGGATGTTGCCGAGGGCGTAGCACGCGTTCCATCGCACCTTCGTGTTCTGCCCGCTGGTGGAGACCCGCAGGATGGCCGCGATCGCACTCTCCGTGGATGCCCTGCACGTCTGGTTGCCTGTCAAAGAGTCGGGTTTGATCAGCTGGAGGAGATTACCGAGGGCTCTAACCGCGTTGCACTTGATCTTGTCGTTATCGCGGCAACTCGCCACCAAATTGTCAATAAGCGTCAGCACCTGCCCGTCGGAGATTTCGTCTTTGCCAGTTTCGTTGCTCACCAGCACTTCGCTGATATTGCCCATCGACCACGAAGCCTTCTCTCTGAGACCGACGCTCTCGTCCGTCAATCCCCGCTGCACGGCCTCTATGGTATCCAGTATGAAGCCGACGTCGTCTCGGAGTGACTGGAAGAGCACGCAGATGGAGAGAGCTCTGATCGCAGCTCCACGAACGCCTGCGTCCTCGTCTCTGGCACTCGCAAATAGTTGCATTATGCAGAGAAGCTGCTTGTCGCGCGGCAACTCCTCGTAGACGTTCGCCCCGATGCTGGCTAAGCAGTCGCAGGCGATGGCACGCAGCGTGGCCTGATCCTCGCTCTGCAGCAAGCCCAGCAACGGCCCCGACAGCAGACACTGCCAAAACGAGAAGCTCCTCGAGAACGGTCCGTGGCGACTCATCGCCTGCGCCACTAAATCCACGCAACGACCTGCGTGAAGCTTGACATCGACGAAGGGATCTTGCAGGGCCGATTCCAAGGCTCGCGTCAGATCCATTGAATGATCTCGTAGCAACGGCTCGAAATGATTGCGGCTCATCGCAGATATCACCTGCAGACATTCCACTTTGACGGGGGCGTGTGCGTTCCGCTCCAGAGACTGCACGCATTTCGCCAAAAGCCAAGGCATCTCGACGCTGCAGACAATCTCTTCCTCGTCATCATCATCATCATCGAAATTGGCGAAATCGACGAATTCTTCGACCTTTGCCGAGTCTGGTTCGATGTCCCTCGGTGTGACGTTCTTCAGGAGTGCGCGTCGCACCTCTTTGATGGCATATTCCGAGTTCAGCGTGCATCCAAGCACTATCAGCGATGCGACCTGCACGGTGACGTCCCTATGGTAGACCAATGGTTTAACGTTGCGTACGACTTTACTGACTAAACCGGACGGGAGGCGATGATACGGCGTCGCCTGCACGAGGGCGGCAAGACATTTGAGCACCTGCGTGAGGACGTGGTGCGAGGTGTCGCTCAACGCCAAACAGAGGCAGTGGTGCAACTCCCTGATGATGCCGCCCAGCGTCACCGAAAACGGCGTGAACGGCCCCACCTTATCGCTGCAAAACCAACAAAAATAAACTTAGTAAGCTTCTAACTGCATATATGATATATGATTTTACCTGTATTCCGCTTGCGACAGGTAAACTTTCGAGCTGCTGAGAAGCAGAAGCAGCACGTTGAGGGCGGCCATTCTGCCCTTGCTGGAAGGATCTTTGAGGATGCAATTGGTCAAACTGTGCGACGAGGTGGAAAGCGGGGCGGCGTCAGGGATGAAGCTGGACCAATAGGAAAACATCGTTTTCTTACCCACCGACTGCAAACGAAAGAAGCGCATGTAATGGTAAGCAACAGTAATTTAGATAAAATCGCACCTTGTAGACGCTCAAGAGCAATTGCAGAGCAGACTGCCGTATTCGACTTTCAAGAAGCGTGATTTTAGCCGGCCCCCTGGCCCCATTTTCCGTATCGGACACTTCGCTGTCGCTCGTCCACGGTTTTGCAATTGCATCCTCCTCCACTTTACTACTGTTAGCTGTTTGCTTAGCGTTTTTCTTTCTAGCTCTTGCGACTTTTCCGCCCTTCTTTTCAACACCGCGAACCGTCGCATTCGCCGATTCTTCAGGCACGCTCATGGCCGAAGGCATCAACTTCTGCGGCGACAAAAAAGGGATTCCTTTCAATTGGTAAAGCATAAAAGACTTTGCAATACCCAGCAGAAGACCCAAATCTGCAGCCGCGAATTCTTCATTCTGAACCACGATATTCTGCAGTCCCCTCAAACAAGAAATCAGCAACTGCAATGAACGAGGTTGGTAAATGTAAACTCAATTTGAACGCAATAATCGTTTTACTTTAACTGTGATGAATTCCTCAACATTGGGATTCCTGTCCATCTGCAAATATTTGTAAAAGACTGCTGTGCACAGCTTGTGCTGGGTGCTTGGATGGTTTGGGTCAATTGCAGATGACGGGGTGCAGCAGGCTTCTAGACACTGCACCACCAGCAATGTCACTTCATTTGGAAGCTCCTCCCCAAGCAGCAAATTCAACAGGATTCCATTTTTGACAACTACAAGTGGCAATAACTACAATTACTCTTTACTTTAAACTGAATTCACCAAAATTTTGGATAACTGACATCATGCATTTCTTGTGCATTGTTTTGCAGCAGGTGGTCCAATGCTGTGAGAAGTTCGATCCTCTCCTCCTTGCCAGCCTCCTTCAAAGAATCTAGTAGCCAGGTGATGATCATTGTCAGGGTGCGACCCTCCACGGTTACATTCTGCCTCGTCACCAGGTTGCGTATCAGGAGGGAACATTTCGCCGCCAACACAGAGTCCTCCGGTTCGACTAGTCGACATAATTGGTAAATCAAGAGCACAGCCCTCTTTGTGAGTACATATTAGCATTATTGTTGATTGACGAGAGGTTATGTTTCCTTACCGAATTGTTCGAGACTATCGGATATCTGTAATCGATGGAGTTCAGCTCGTCCAGCGTGTCCCGAATTAAGATTCCATCACCTTCCGTCCTTCCGTAGAACAATTTCGCCGTCCTCTTCGTCAAACCCTCGAAGATACCACGACTCTCGACCATCTCCGATCAAAACAAACGCAAAAGAAAAACAATAACAAGCGTTTTGGCACTCAGGGAGTAACAGTCTTATGGGAAAATTATTGTTTCAGGCCGTGGTGGCGCATGGTTATTTACTCGGTAACTCACTTGGCGCCGCCACATGCATTACCGCCAAATAGTTTGAAATTTGAAACAAAAAATTAATTTTCCGCTTGTCAGCTTTTCCTTTATAATATTTTATTTGCGGACATTAGTGAAACTAGTTTCATTTACATTTGGAACTGCGGCTGCCTTTTTCAAGACTTGTAATAATAGTAATTGTTACAAATGAATGAAGTATATATTGAGGTTATGTAACTTTGTTTTGGTAAATAGTTACCCCGGTATCTCACTTGGAACGCCACTTGCTTTCAGAAGTTCCATGATACGCCACTGCATGGGCTATTGTTACCCCTGGTAGGCAATTTCTGTTCATCAATTTATTTACTTTCTAATTGTTTTATTAGTAAATATTGTACATAAATATAGTGAAGTAGATTTTATGAATGAGAGAATAATGAGTGTTATTGATTATAAAGAGTTGTTGGATACATTGAATGATGCTGAAACTTACCTGGAATCCCTTCGGGCGTTGGGCAGGGAGCTGAAATCTGCACAGGTGCAAATTGTAAGGAGCTCAGAGGATGCAATCAAGGAAATCGAATATAATTTCAATAATCTCCAAGATAAAATGCAGAAAGCTTTGGAAAATAGGAAGAATCATTTAATAAATGAAACGAAAAAAGTTTGTTAATTTCCAAGTAAAATACTTGTAAGTTTTCATGATATTTTTTTTGAAGATTCGGGAACAGAGCTTGGAGCCATTGAGAAGTTCGGAAATTGTTATTTCTGATAAATTAAAGGAGACCAATAATTTTATTAAATTGGGTAAGAATGTGGACCAGCTGAATCTCGACGAATTTAATAGAAAGTCTAGTTTACTTGGAAGTCTACCACAAGTGCCTGAACTGAAAGAGGTTTCCTGCATAACTTTTCAATTTGATGCTGGAGTCGAACAAGAAATTATTGATAGTTGCTCAAAGTTAGGTTCAGTGACCCGAATTGCTCCAGTCCAAGTATATCAACAAAATAATTTGATTTTTGCACACAAATTTTCAATCGTTTTGTAGATCAATTCCTTAAATGAAAAACCTGGTGCTATACTGGTGGAATGGGAGATTTTGGATTCTGATGAACCATACAGTGAAATACAAGAATATAGATTGCAAAAGGCTTTAGGAAATGGACACAAAGATAATTCAATCATCTTTTATGATTGTTATCAAGGTAATTTTATTATTTAACTTATTTTAATGTGAAATAATGGTTTTTATATAGGTTCAGAATTGCAATATTTGGTGCAAGATTTGAAAGCAAATCAGGAGTTTTCATTCAGAATCTGCTGCAAATTTGAAGGGTGTTTACACTATAGTCCATGGTCTATTGTGCAAGTGGGAAGCACTTGCATTAAACCTTATAGTTGGAAGGAAACTGATAACTTTTGTTTAGCAAATGAGGGTAAGATTTGTGCTTCACAATGCAACGAAAATTTGTTGATTTTATCAGATGGGGCCCAATTTTGCTGTGGAAACTCTCTGGATTTTACTGTAAATTATCGTCTTACAATGAATTCACAGTTTTCATAACTAAATTTTTCTGCAGATGCTGAATGTTGGGGAACAATTGAAGAATAATTTTATTGGTGTTGCTTTCTTGTATGATGGTTTGGATTTGGAAAAGAGCAAGGATGGAACTTTCCTGTTGGAAGCGACTGGAGAAATTTACATTGACGGCTCTCTGAAGTCCACTAAGTTGCCTCCACTCTACAATGGTTGTAAGGTGTGGTATCTGTTGCAAGACTATTATGATGTTATTGTAAGTTTATAATTTTAGGTGACTTTCATGTGCATTCCGGTGAGCGACGATAAAGTCAGAATCAACATAGACGTGTGCAATAAACGTGTTACCTATGATTGGTGCATCGAAAAATGCAATGCCATGCATTTCTTAGCCAAATTTTCTGCAGGGAAATGGAAGGTGATGGTTGAATGACAGATGCATTTGGTGCACATCCGCAGCTGGAATCTCAATTAAGTGTAATATTTTGTTCTGGGTCATGGCTAGAGGCTCATTTAGTTGTATTAAGCCAAATATTGTAGAGTTTAATGTTTAAGTTTCTATAGTATATTTATTGAAAAAATGGAACGTATTAAGCTTTTTATTCATTTTATATTATATTTCAAAGTATTTTTATATATTATTGTTTAGACCTTAATGATTAATAAATGTTTGTTAAAACTGAGGAGAATTTATCCTACGATGCTACTGGCACCCCTCAGTGCCAGATATCCGGCTGTAATGTCCATTGGAAGAGTTAACAGTGTTGAATATTCCTCTTTGTTGGCGAAGCGCAGTCGCGTTTGTGGGTCCGTGTAAGGGGCTGGAAGACCCGAGAGATCCGAGAATTTCTCTGCTGGGAGGAAGGAGGGGGGTGCATTTATACTGCTGTAGTGAACATGATCCTCCGGCCACGGCAAAGATCGCTCAGTTGTGATAATTTGTTTCAGTGACTTCCAAGCTCTCTTCTTGTTCGCCGGTTTATTTGCGTTTATGAAGCTCGAGCACTTAAACACTGGTCGAACTTCCACTTTATTCTCTTCGGAACTCATTTTGAACGGGTTTGTTAGTAAACAGACGTGTCGTGACAACTAAGTGTACATAACCTAAAAGTTGCAGTGAACGTTGTGAAAGTTGTGCAGAATATTTTGAAAGGTAGTTGTATAAATCGAAATGACGACGGTGGATTCAACTGAGGAGTTGAAGCAGTTTAGGGATAAAGTTTTGAAGCGTATGGAAAAAGTGGATGAGTACATCAACAAGGTGGATTTGGAGTTTCTGCAGTTAGCCTTTTTAGCTTCAAAGGAAAGCAGCAAAGAAGAGCCAATGAAAAAAGAGGAGGAACCGTTCCAGGAAAACCCAGATGTTATTAATAACCAATTGTTAGATTTGCTGTTTGAAAATGAGGACTTTGATTTTAAAGAAGAGGTAGAAAATGACGATAGTGAATCAGAGGAATGTGAAAAATAAACTACTTAATATTAATTAATCTTATTGTTATTTTTACTACTGTTATATTTTATAAAATAAAAAAAGGCCAGTTCGTATTGAACATATGTCTGTGAAAACAACAGGGTGGCATGCGGGGTTCATCATGATCAATTGCTGTCAGAATTCCCTTGCCCATCATTACCCTTGTCATCATTTGCTGTCCATAAGAAATACTAACGCTGTAATATGAGTTTACCTTTTTATTTCTTTTGATATTTAACATATATGTTTTTTTCTGTATTTCTTACCCTTTATTATTTACCTGTCATTCCTGGAAACTTTCTTCATATATAACAGTGGTGATTAATTTTTTTATTTTGCTGGGAAAGTTAGAGTTTAGTTAAGTTTGAAGACGTTAGCTGTTTTATTTATTATAGTTTAATTATGTTAAGGAATAAAGTGTTTTTCTGAAAATAAAATTTTTGTTTCTTGTATTTATTTTAAAATTTGCCACAACTGGCTAGCATAATGTTAGGCATCCTTTAGTCATTATAAGATAATTTATTATATAAATAATTGAGTTTTTAAGAAAATCGATATTGAACAGCGCAGCTATGCATGAACTATAACCTTGCGCATAATCCTAAGAGATGGCGCATGTTGTCTCGTAAAAAAATATTTTGGCTGTTTTGAAGGTTTTTAGAAGTTACAAATAGTTTAATTAATGTAATATTCTATTCAAATTCTGCAGTAATTACTCAACCTCAAGCATGAATTGCAATTTTCGAAACAAATTAAGAACAATTGTTCCTCCACATCGTTTCGTTTCAATTACATGTTCATTTGCAAAATTGTGTAACAGCAATCAATTAGATTCTCTCACGCGCTCTTCCAAAGTGCTCCAAGTGAAGGAGCAGAACCATCACCACTTTATTGGCTTCTGCTACGATTTTTTTGATAAAATTGCCTAACTCCGATTGTTGGGAAGGAGGAAAGTGATATATGTTAATTCAATTATAATGAATCGAATTTGACGCGAATATCAACATATTTTTTGCTTATTTTAACGAGTTTTGAAATTTCCAATCAATAATTTTAATTATAGTATAAAGATTGATAATCAGTTTTTAAAATGCTTAGGAAAACGTGAATGTCAGTATTAGAGGATAGGCAACTCCATTTACTGTGTATTTAAATTAAAATATAATTTTCAAAAATGGTTGAATATGAGCTTAAAGGCCGTAACTTAAAACAAATATAATACTCATAGTTGTTGCATTAAAAAAAAGGTTTTTTGTTTATTACTGACGAACTGTTGATCGCACGAAGTTGGCAGTAGATTCCTTGAAAAGGCGAGATCCTACCTTCAATTTCAGCTATCGACACTGTGTATATTGCGTAATAATCAAGTAATCATCGAAAAACGGAATGAAAATTGGTTTATTAGCTGATTACTGACTAAGAGTTGCGTTTCGGGAGAGGAGACCTCGCGTTGCGAGGTGAGAATTTTCAATTTTCGGTAAACATTCAATTATTGAAACTTACCGTAAATTTTCATTTCAAAAACGCAATGACAATTTGTTTTTTCGTTGATTACAGCAGAACCACGGATCACATGAACAT
The DNA here is from genome assembly GCA_018845635.1 of Nicrophorus orbicollis. Lineage (NCBI taxonomy): Eukaryota > Metazoa > Arthropoda > Insecta > Coleoptera > Silphidae > Nicrophorus > Nicrophorus orbicollis. The sequence goes on from JAFMTC010000590.1 coordinate 289,611, forward strand.
GCCAATACGTTCGTTGGAAAGCTGAATTCCGTAGCTTCAAATTGCGCCATGAGCATTGAATGTACATTGCGTAATAGTGAAGTAATCTACGAAAAACGCAATTAAAATTGGTTTTTCGTCAATTACGGACGAACTGCTGATTGTACGAAGATGCCAGTACGTTCGTTGGAAAGCTGAGATCCGTGGATTCAAATTGCGTCATCAACGTTGCATGTACGTTACGTAATAGTGAAGTAATCGATGAAAAAACGCAATGAAAATTGGTTTTTCGTCGATTACAGACGAACCATTTATCACGAGAAGATACCTCACGTTACGTTTTCTCTTACCTCGCGTTGCACTTTTTTTTACCTCGCGCTGCGTTTTGCGAGACGAGAATTTTAAATTTTTGAAATATTTGGTCAATTTCTCTGGTTTTGCGAGACTAGACCTCGCGTTTTTTGCTGATTACTGACGAACCCTTGACCACACGAAGATTTCAGTACGTTCGTTGGAAAGCTGAGATTCGTAGGTTTAAATTGCGCCATCGGCGTTGAATTTCGGTTAAGTAATAGTGAAGTAATCGACGAAAAACCCAACGAAAATTGCTTTTTTCTCGATTACGGATGAACCGTTGATTGTACGAAGATGCCAGTACGTTCCTTGGAAAGCTGAGATTCGTGACTTCAAATTGCCCCATCGGCGTTATGTGTACGTTGCGTAATAGTATCGATGAAAAAGCAATGAAAATTGGTTTTCGTCGATTATATACGAACCATTCACTACGAAAAGATACCTCGCGTTGCGTTTTACGATACGAGAATTTAAAATTTTTGAAATTTTCGTCAAATTTTCAATTTTTTAATTTTACGGTAAATTTTCAATTTTTGAAATTTACGGTAAATTTTCAATTTATGAAATTTATGGTATATTTTTAGCGACATGATACCTCGCGTTGCGTTTTGAGAGACTATACCCCGCGTTGCGTGTTGCGAATCGAGAATTTTCAATATTTGAAATTTTCAGTAAATTTTCAGGTTTTGAAATTTACAGTAAATTTTCAATTTTTGAAATTAATGGTAAATTTTCATTTTTTGAAATTTTCGGTAAATTTTCAATTTATGAATTTTCGGTAATCTTTCAATTTTTGAAATTTATGGTATATTTTTAGCGAGACGAGACCTCACGTTGCGTTTGTTGCTGATTACTGACGAACCGTTGATCGCACGAAGATGCCAGTATGTTCGTTGGAAAGCTGAGATCCGTGGCTTCCAATTGCTCCATCGATATTGCATGTCCTTTACATAATAGTGATGTAATCGACGAAAAACGCAATTAAAATTGGCTTTTCAACGTCATAGTTGAAAAAAATAAATAAAACATAGAAATCGTGTCTTTTTTAAAAAACTAATCATACCTTTTCTCAATAACTATATACAGTATTATAATCTATGAACATAATAATTAAAGCTGAATGTTCAAGGTTTTGTGACTAGTACGATTTTCCTGTAATTTACAGTCAAAGATGAAAAAATATGTTTAAAAAAAATGGAGTGTATTTATAAATTTCTTTTATTGCAGTTTTGCTACTGATTATTAGTTAAAATATTGACATTATTTGTAATTATATAATTTACACTTCATGTAGAAGCATATATAAAAATAAATCGATACGACTCTCGCATATTACAGATTCGTAATTCATTCGATAATAATGCGATATCAAATTAATATATAATTTAAACTAAATTATAAATGTGTTTCAGTTGTTGCGTCTGTTATCCTATAACATCACTATTGCATTTGGATCATTTTATTAATTCGGTATTTCATGCATTTCCAATAATTGATTCATTATTATTGCTCACGTAAATGAAATTATCGACGTATTATTATTAAGGGCAGATTGACCTATAATGCTTTAAAGCAATATAATTTTCATTTTCTTTATATTTCTTCATTTTTATTGTATACCCATACCTCGCTATACGGCCGCTTTTTATATGGCATTTTGCTATAACGGCCTTCTTCAACTAAGGTACGTTTTCGATTTACGGCCTAAAATGTTTCGCTATAACGGCCAAAAAACTTTTTTCCATGTCGATATATCTACATGTTGCCCATCTTGCGCAAGCGCAATAATTGATTCCTTATACGGCTTTTCGCTTTGCGGCCAAGATCCGTGGAACGTATTTCCAGTTATTTCCTAAAAACGTTTACTTTTTGTTACTGTTGTTGCAAAAATGATATTATCATTGTTTTAGTAGAATGTTGTTACTTAATTTTATTGGTTCTTCTCATGTTAATATTTTAATAACGATGGTTTAAGTGTGTGGATCTTGTGTTTATAAATAGTAATAACATGCTTTTAAGCAAATAATCAAATAACCACAAGAAAAATACAAACTTAATATAATGTAAATTTAAAAAAATGTATATATAAATATTGCTATTGCTCCTAAGGGTAATAGATCATAGTTTTCTGCTCGTTGCAATTGGGATTAGTATCATATAACTATGTTCTTGAGTTAACTAGTTTGTTGGAGCTTGTGTAATACCATATAATTTACTGAAAGAAGAACCGATAAGCGATGAAGAATTCTCGTGGAGAAAATGTGCCGTAAAAAGGAAAAAAAGTGCGTATCGTGCAAAGACGACCTCCGACCTCAGACATCACCGGAGTCAAAGCTTACGGCCGTGCAATAAATAATAAGTTCTGTGCTCACTCGCTAATGCATTTTAGTGCCCAGTTTTATGGCGCATTAAATACGAAAAAATTCCTCGGACTCCAAATTTTTTTGTTCGTTCTTCCTCGAAATCCGTGACCTCGCGCAGAAGAACCACCAGGAGAGGATGGATGGATTGACACTGCCAGCGTTTTGCAATACTCCGAACGTATTTCTATGGCAACGAAACGACCTACTTAATGCAAATCCCTTTCGATAATTGTGCGAAAGGGCTCCAAGTGCCAGAAGTCACAAAAGAGGTCCCTCTAATCCCTACAGAGAAAAAAAAACGAAACGAAATAAATGTGGATCCCATCCAGGTGTCGTGAATGGAGGGCCTAATGCCCCGCATCGAAGCCACCTCACGACGTGCCGCAATAATATTCCGACCCATTCAATCGTCACGGAGGATACACGTCTGTCTGCTCCTTTTCTATTATTATGATCGTAGCTAACGTTCTCATTATTATTATTTGTGTGACAAAATCCTTCGGAGGGGAAGCTGAGGCCATTTGTCAAACCGCGCCGAATTCCGTCCGCGCCATTTCACTTCCGGAGGACGGAGGACGGATGGACGGAATCTCATGCAACCGAATGGGTTTCGCATTGAATTCCCAAAGCCGTCCGAAGCGTTCCTTTTTTTGAAATTAATTATCCCCGACTCCTGGATAAATGCTGGGGTTGATTCATCTGCAGCAGCAGCAGCAGCAGCAAACCAGAAGCTATTTCCTGTTGGTAAATATCGTTGCAAGAAACCGTGCGTTCCGCATGATCTCATATCTTATTGTCGAGCACCTTGACCGACGATAATTAATATTCATATTAATATTATCCATTTGAAATGCCTGTAACCCAATTCTCATTACGTATTCCCTTGCTTAATTCAACAATAACTTATCTACAATCTCTCATTCCATCTAACTGTACCTAAAGATTAACATAATTCAATTGAAAGAAAATAATAGAAAAATTAGCTTAATTTTATTCAGAACTTTACTATTAATTTCATCGAAACTATGACAGATATCAATTTTTATTTTGAAATATTTTTAAGCCTGTCTTTATAAATCATCCATTTTCTCGATGACTATGTATAGTAGTCTATGAATGCTGTAATTGAAGCTGAATATTAAAGCTTTCCAACGTACTATTTGGCTTTTAATTACTGTCAAAAAATATCAAATGTCTTTACAAAACAATAATTTGCTCGAAAACGACACACAGTACAGAAAATATTAAAAACTGCTATTAAAGCTGAATATTCAAGCTTTCCAATGCAGCATTCGCTATATTTGTGGTTATTACGGTTTTCCTGTAGTTTACTGTCAAAATCTAAAAAAAATATTAAGGAACAAAATAGACTAAATGAGATCTCATAATAATTAGGATTATATATATTAAAATCAAGGTATTAATGATCTTTTAAATTTTTTGTTCAAGTAATAATTTAGTTTAAATTAATGTACAAATACAATGAAATAAAAAAAAAAATGGAAGGACTTATTGAAATGCATAATTTTAGGAATGTTAAAAATTGAAAAGCGGAAGAAGCTTTGGTTTTGATAGGGATATTAGGGTTCAAAGAGATACAGAGTGGATAGACGGAAATTATTTTTATTATATTAACTTTTACAAACAAAAAGTTATATTTAAGAGAATAATTATAATAATTTTGGATTATATGTTAAAACTAAAGTTAATTGTAATTAATATTTATTCGTATTAGTAAATTAGTACGATATTGAAAAGTTCTTTTAAATTATGATTGAATAGAAGTTCCGATAAATATGATAAAACTAAAAAGGTTTTAATAGAAATGAATAACAAATAGAGAATATTGTTGATAAAAGAGATTCGTGTGGATTTAGTTGGAAACAAAAACTGCTCGAAGTATTTATGAAAACAGTGGAACTATTGTTTCTAGCGCTCTTTTCCGATTTAGTTTTCCTTTTTTTTTTTTGGACGTGAAAGGCTTTAAACTGTGCGCTTTATCGGCGATGTGTGTGTGTGTGTGTTAGAGAGAGAGAGAGAGAAATAGTGAAAGAGTATGAAAGAGGAGAAGAGCGTTGAAACGTTTTCCACGAGTGAAAGGAGGGCGAAATTGCGAAATGGCAGAGCTCGATGGTTGAAACAATGGCGGTGCACTTAGACGGCCATTCGGGCCCATATTATATGGGAACAACGATCGGGGTAGGTCTGCAGTTCAATGGGAATGCAGGCCACTCTCAGTTGCATTTGTCGTGGAAGAGGAAGACCACTCCATCAGGAATGGGAATAATAAAAACGAAAGACGCAGAACAAAGAGGACGGAACGTCTCTCGAAGTAATTACGAATTATTTCGCGAAATTTGAAGTGCAGCGAGAGCGTTATTCGATCAACGTTTTTCGAGCGAATTTGGTGAACTGTGAGGTTCGCTTCATCGTCTATCGGTTAAGGGTTGAAGCGAAAGAATGCAACCCTTGCTGGTCGAGGTGGGGACCGTTAATCGATTCCATCACAAGCACAACCGCCGAGGACTATAAAAAAAAGCAACAGAAAAACTGTACCGTACACCCAACATATTTCGCGGTCATTTTGTTTTATTATCGTTATTATGTACGATTAAATTTCATTGCCGATGAAAAATTCGCCGCAGGAAACTCCTTTTCTGCTGCAAAAAAAGTCAATACGTGATTTTCTTTCAGGCTTCATTTTGGACAAATGTTACTTTAGCAATTTATATCAGATTCATTTTAATGTCAATTAGTTACGAGTTGGTTTCTAATCTTTTGAAAAAAATCCTTAACTTCCAAATCTTCATCATACAATTAACTAATAGTAGAGTATATTGCGGAATTAATTGAAACAACTATTAATTGGTATTTAGATTAAACAATTTAGACTTTTTTTTTACTAATGAAGCAATACAAATTACACCCATACCTCGCTTTACGGCCTAGATACGTTCCACGAAACTTGGCCGCAAAGCGAAAAGCCATATAACCAATCAATTATTGTGCTTTCGCAAGATATATCGACATGGAAAAAAAGTTTTTTTGCCGTTATAGCGAAACATTTTAGGCCGTAAATCGAAAATGTGCTTTAATTTAAGAGGGCCGTTATAGCGAAATGCCGTATAAAGAGGGGTCTGTGTATTATAAAATTAGTTACTTTTCTTAAGATTATTTTTGGAAACGGATTTTGCCATAAGTCAGTTACTCTTTTCAGATAATTAGTACTTAATTTGCATAATATGTACTTGCTTGTTACGTAACTTGACAAGTATTAAGTACTTAAGGTTGTATACATGAGATGTTTGTAGTTACATATCGTGTTTAATGTAAAGTTATACTTTAATAATGAATTGGTAATTACAAAATTAATAACGAGAAAGGTGTGCAAAGAATTATAACTGGGTTTACATAAGAATAAATCGGTTTATAGGAAGAATGAATTGTATATTCTGAATAAATTATTGTTATTTTCTAACTTGAATTGAAAACGCTTTGATTCACAATTACGGCACTCTTAAGTTTAAAGTATCTACTTATTGTATTTGTTCTATATTATTATTATTTGCGTGAACAAAATACGAAATCCTCAAGGATCTAAAGAAATGCCGTCTAGTCCTATGAAATTGCGGATCGAATCAACAGATGGCACTTCAGAGGTGCTACTGTTGCGTAGACAATGTAACCATTTTCAATGGAACCGGCTCCCTCCTGGTCGACCCTTCTGTTAACCATTGAGTTAACAGTAATTACAAAGTTAAATATCGGTTCCTTTAATGTATGTGGCCCATAAAGCTTTTGAGCAAATTTAAGGATTCCGCAAAACCAAACAGAGTTGGAACGGAACCAAACTCGATACGGTGAGTTGAATTTCGCTAATATATACGTTCAATATTTATTCTCATATACAGCATTCCTAATGTCGGTTTATAGCAGAGTTTCCCAAACTATGTTAATATGTGAAATTTTGGAATGGAAATGAAATAATAATCGTTTTTCCAAATTGAAAAAAGAAGTTTTGATTATCTGTTATTACTTATCCTAAAGAATAAACAAGGTGCTTCGCGAAAATTTCAGGATTTGTGAAGTGTTCGGATGAAGGAAAAGTTGGGGACACTTTGGATTAATGAATCCTTTACAGCAATGTTAATATGAAGATATTGCTGTCTTACATTTCTACATTGTTTCGTTTACTTTAGGTTATTGACAATCACAATTTATAAGTTCTTCATTCCATCAAATCGTCAAAAAAAGTCGGTTTAAATGAATATACTTTGTGGTAAATAGTTAAAATAGGCAGAAATATCTCAGTTGTTAGCCCCCTAGACTCAATTTGGATCAATAAACACGTTTAAATAATAATAATTAAATTTCTTTGCAAATCCATGTTGTATTGTAAAATGTTAATTAAAGTGTATCAATTGAAGCGTAGAAAGAACTATAGTCCAAACAAAAGCCAGTTTACCTCCATTTTCATTGATTTTATTTTTTGTAGTTGTAATAAATGTTATTATTATTGCATTAATTGTAATAATTATTCAATTAATACTAAATTGTTGTAAATCCCATTACTTTCTGTTTGAATATGACATTTTGTTCCTCATATCATATGACATGTGTCAAAAAAAACAAATGTCATATCATATGACATGTGTCAAAAAAAACAAATGTGTTTTCTTTTCGCGACATGACATATTTTGGGATACCCTTCAGCACGATTTTGGGATCGCAGCAACTGCGTGTTTTATGTTCAACTTTCACAACTGTCATCGGGCGCGTCAATTAGTGCGGGTCCGGTTTTTCGGGACGTGCACTTTCGTGGGCGGTTTGACGAAAATAAATGTCGCGTCGTCGGGAATCCGAGTGCGATGCACCTCCGTCGACGCTAATAGAGGTGCAAGAGAATGAGGATTTGATGCAAACGAGCAAGGTCGTTTGCGCAAACTGCGAGGTGTCCGTCGAAGAACAACGTTTCGGGGTCGCCTCCTCAAACCTAGTTATGCCTACGTGTGAATGCAATTCAGGTATTGTTAAGTACAAATGTAAAAAGTAAACTTATTATTATCACTTTATATGTACTAATTGTAATTGTGCGATAAAGTACGTAAAATTATGAGCTGTTTTGAGCAAACACAACAAAAACAAAATATAATTGTAAAAAAATATATATAAATCAAACCTAATAAAATAGAAAGGGCTATCGACCATTGGTCTTTCCGCCCATGAATATTATGTACAATGTAGAAACTAAATGTACAAGAAGATAAAAAAAATCATTATACAAAAAAGTAACCTGTGGGAAATGAAGGGACATAATTTAGGGACAATAGATACAGGAATAGGGATTCTTATATTTAGGTGGGGTTGATTGATCTCGAGGGATACAAAATTTGGAGAGAGAGGATAAATTTGAGTCTTTTGAGATGAATTTAAGGGAACGGGAAAGGTATCTATTGAGGACTGGAACAATTTTGGTTTTAGAATAGAGGAGGTTGTTTTTACTATTTGATTAATTTTAATTATTTAATTGAAATATTCCATAAAAACCGCCCTATTTGGATCACGTCGAATCACAGCTGCAACTCACGTTTGAACAGTTCTCATTGGACTACGAAAAGAGGAATGTCTCTCTTTCCACAAGATAAGAGAGTAATAAAAATTTAGGCGATTTCTATACGAAGATGTTTTTGCGTATCGCTGCGTAGCGATAACAATCTGCGGCAAATCATATTGTTAAACGCCAAAAAGAAGGAACGGCCACACACGAATCTTTCCGTCTTCAATAATGCTATTGGTTGTTTACGCACGGGTCGATTCGTAGATCATTGGTTGCTCGTCACTACAGTTTTTTGTCAATATCTTTATATTGAAATCTAAAGCATTCGAAAATGGAGACATATTTAAATACATTTTTAACTATTTACAATAATTTATAATTTACTTCAAATAATAAATTGCAATTGCAATTGTATTGAAATCATTTGGTAGCATTACAAATTGTTTAGCTTCGATAAACTTGTGCAAGTACTTGTTTAAAGACAAGTGTAATTGTAGTTACTTAAATGCACATGGTGAATATTACACGTAACCAGTAAACTTTGATTGAATAATAAACATTCTAATTAATGCTGGTTATAAATAATTACAATATATTTAAATTATATATTAATTTATTAAATACTTACGCTGCTGCAAGTGCTGGTGTTCACTCCTTATATGGATTATTTAATAGCTTTACAATCGCAGCTGCTGACGTAGGTGTTTACTTCTTATATGGAGATTGTTAACGTTTTTCTTTTATAATCGCAGCTGAAAAGTTAATTTTTTCCCTTATATGGATTATTTAATAGCTTACAATCACTCCTTATATAGTTTGTTGTTACGTAATAATATTGTAGCTGTACTTGTTTCAGCAATCCGAATTTGAGTATGAAAATGAGTGCGAATTCAAATATTCGATAAAAAAATATGAAAATAAATTTGTTGTAAAAACACGAATCATCAAGAAGAAAGAATCGTTAGAATAATTATTATATACATGCGAAGAAGAATTAATTGTGTTGCAATTCGTATAGATTGAAATGATGATCGGAATACTAAGAACAATTAAAAAACAGGACAGTGATGATATAACTGTTAATAGTCGTTATTGTGGTTGATAATTATAATTTTATTATGATTGTTGGTCTCTTCGAAAAATATGATTTTTTCCATCATTAGTTTGTTCCTGTACTGTGTTTTGTACTTAATCTATATTTTCGATGTTCTTCTTTAACTTGTTCTGCGTTTTAAAGGAACCTATTGAAATGACATTAAATTGTTTTAAAAGCAAATCTTCAAAATTTGCGGCAATTTCTTACTTTTCTTATATGTAAATCTAGTCCTGAGAATAGCTTTCTTCTTTGCCAGTTCTGTCTTTAATTGTTCTGATTTTTTAGAGAACCAATCGAAATGACAATAAATAATTTAAAAAGCTTTTCTTACATGTAAATCTAGCCCTGAGAATAGATTTCTTCATTGCCAGTTCTGTTTTTAATTGTTCTGATTTTTTGAAAATAAATCGAAATGACAATAAATAATTAAAAAAGCATTTCTTACATGTAAATCTAGCCC
>JAFMTC010000590.1:308486-330678 GCA_018845635.1 Nicrophorus orbicollis
TGTTTGAAAAGCCTTGCATCCATTGAAGATTTAGTAACCCACAAACGAATCAAAAAAAATTGCTGCTTTATATCAATTTCAATTGGATGGACATTATATGGAATAGTTTCAATTCAGTTTAATTGTTCATATTTGGAAATCGCAAATTAAGTTGTTTGATTTGATTAGTTATTTGTATACTAAGTTTTGCTTGTATAAAATAAAACTTGCGGTGTTTGAAAAGTACAGGTAGTTAAAAATGGTCATTTTTTTTACACTAGAGACCTTTTCTCAATTATCTAGTAGGAATAGGACAAGAATGCTTGTTTTGGTGATGTACAATGGAAACACTGAAAGAATCTTTTTGAAGTACCTTGTTTTTTCATGTCGTAAAACAAGAAAACTGTTGTCAAGAATTTCATGTTTAAAGTAAATTATGGGTGTGTTAAACATTGATATATTTTGTCTATTCCATATGGAGAAGAAAGAAAATTAAAAGTCATTAATTAAATAACGTAAAGACGTAAATTATTGCATTATTTATAGTTATTTAATTAGTTTTTCCATCTATAAATATTATTATATTTATTGCAACAACTACAAAATACATATAAACTCAATGTAATAGAAATAAATATAAAGAAATAATAATTCTGCCCGAAAAATGAAAATATTTAAGCAATTTATTTGAATTACTACTTTCATTACACTTTTATTTAATAATTATTATAACAATATTTTTTGCTATAACAATTACAAAAAACTTAATATTCGTTATTATATTATTGAAAATAAAAATAAAATCTTAATTGCTGCAAATCTTTCAACTATTAATTTCATTAATTTATCAGTTAATGTAATTAATATTATTACACTGAATGAGTGATAGGGATTTGTATATTTATGTTTATTTACTTTTTTTTAAATAATTTGGATGATTTGAAGATTACATATTTCTTCTTATTGTCAAATATATTTGAAGAAAACACAAAGTACTTTGTCGTTTGACAATATAAAGCTAAAAACATCGGGTCCTCATAATTGGCGGGCATTTTTTTCCCTTTCGGTTGTCTCCCTCCACAAAAATACTGCAGCATAAAGGCAATCTCGTTAGGAAACGGATTTCTATAATTGCAGCCCCCCTTGTTAGCAGCTACCTACTACTGCTCTACCAAGCACCTGTCCACCACTAAATTATCCTTAGTAAGTGTGTGTGTGTATGAGAGTGAGTGTGTATTTTTTACCTACTCTACCTTCAATCCAATTATAAAATGAAAATCCGAACATTCGTTTTAACACGACTCGCATCATTACAAATCATTTACATGTTTTCTTTCCTCGAGAAATTAACATCTTTTTGCCCAAAACAATTCATCAAATATGGAAATGCGAAGAACGGAGAAGCCTCTTTTTTTGGCTGCGCGGATTGATTGATTGGCGACCCATTGTTTTTCAATAACGGATACATTTTCTTGCGTCTTCTGTTGTGTGCATTGGATGGAAATGGAATGTAATGGAAAAGAAGGGAGCAGGGCTTCAGGGGCTTCAGTTTTATAAAGTCGAACCCATCGAATATTTCCATCCGAAATGCACACATAGCCTTCGGGCAACGCGATCCTTCGACATCGTCTTCGTCTTCGGCAGAAGGACGCGCCCCGGGGGCATCCTACACGCAAATAGTATCGTGCTCTTGCGACGTCTCCGCTAACCTAAGGGCGCACTTATATGAGATCCAGGACGCACCCTTCTTCCGGGAAACGGCCCCAAAGACAAAGAGGAGGAACGAATCCTCGGAAACGGACGGTACGGAATCACGTAAAATGAAATTCACGTGGTATAAACTGAGCGAGAGATAGTTGGATGGATGGATGGAACTGCGGGGGAGGAGAAGCGCGTAACGGGGAATTCGTTTTGATGTGCGTTTCCAGTTTAATCAGGATTCGCACCGGTCAAATTTAAAACTCGTAACGTGTCACGCCGATTCGAATCACATGCATATGAATCAAATTATATTAAACCTGGGGGATGGGACAAAACCAGAGAGGGGAGCGGGGTTGTTTTTTTTCTTCTGTTGTTGTTGTTTGGATGTTTGTTTTGTAGCTTCAACGCTTGGGAAATTAACGAACTGTCAGGGTCCGTCCGTTCAAAAAGCGCGCCCTTTTCGCGAATTCCAATTAAACTTGTAGGTGCGTGCATCGGATGCATTGCGTTCCGCGTCTGCTTTCGTCGTTTAATTGCGTAATTATGTGTGTACATTCAGACACTTCGGAGACGTTAATGACACAAGGCTTTTATTAGATTCCCTATAATTAATTAAATTACGTTTCTCTCAAAAGTTAAGTAACTACACTTTTTTTTGTAATTTGTTCATTATTATTGCTATATAAATCTCATTTTTATCTGTTTGTTGTTGTTATTATAGTAATTATTATATTACATTTTATATAATAGTAGGAAATAACTGCATATAAATCATGAATTAACATTCGTATTTGATTCTAATCAAGTTTTTATATTATTTAGATTTATTTACGTTTTTCTTAGTATCAAATTGTTCAAGAATTAAATGTTGATTGCCACTTGCAGCAATATGTTATTTTAATTTTCTTTGCATTTATTAATTTTTATTGTACCCATACCTCGCTTTACGGCCTAGATACGTTCCACGCAAAGAGAAAAGCCGTATAACGAATCAATTATTGCGCTTGCGCAACATGTAGATATATCGACATGGAAAAAGTTTGTTTTGCCGTTATAGCGAAGTAAATTGAAAACGTGCCTTAATTGAAGAGGGCCGTTATAGCGAACTGCCGTATAAAGATGGGTGTATGGGTGTAATATAGTTAAGGACAAAAATATAAAAAAATGTTCAAAGTTTTTTTAGAAACAAACTTAATGACTGGAGATGTTCGAAAGCCAAACACCATACAATTTAGCTTAATATTCTATGATGAAAACTTAAGAAATTCTTCTCAAATATAAATTTTCTCATAAGATTTTGAATTTAACACAAAAAATGCAAAAGAAATCAAGGTTTGTTTACAAACAAATCAAATGATTGGAAATATTTAAAAGCTAATTCATTTTAGCTTAAAATAGTTAACATTTGATGAACATAACTTGAGAAAATTCTTCTTAAATATAAATTTTCTTCTAAAACACTGCATTTAGGTCAACAAATGTGTATCATTTCTTTACAAACAAAATGAAATGATTGAAGATGTTCGAAAACCATAAAGATGGGTGTATGGGTGTAATAAGTATATTTTGTGTATTTGTTGCAGTAAATGTTATTATTATTTACTAAAATGTTTATTTTTTATGCTCATACTTTAATTAACTTCAAATTAATAAGTTTAATGGATTACAATATTTTTTCATCGAAAATCCATATTTTTCGTATTATTAAATTTATGTTGTATATTTTTTTAAAAACTACTAATTTTGAAAATCTTTCTTTATTGTTATGAATAGTTCTGATCTTCAAGTGAAACTAAATACATTTTCTAATTAGTTACGGAAATGGTGACTAAGTTAAAGCAAAACTATTTTTTCTGTTAACTCATGAAAATATATTTGAAATTTTTTGACTTACACATTTCGCATCTTCTGCATTGCTGTATGCAGTGACTGTTGCATTTACATGTTGCTTTTACAAATGTCACATCCGAAATTGCGTTGGTGTGAACCACGTAGAACCGAGCAAGTAAAGAAAATTATATTGTTGTGTATTATAGCACTTCCGTTGAAATCATTGTTTCGCGTTAAGAAAAACAATAGAGCAATTGACGGAGGCCGATTATCCGATTGTTCACAAAGCCTACTTTAGCGCTCGGCCGCTCGGGGAATCCCCCTTTTCAGATAATTATCTTTTGAAGTTATTATTTCGCTGTTTTGCTTTGCATTCTGAGTTTCATCTAAAATTGCGGCGTATATAAATAAAAATGCTCTATGGGGGTGGTAAAACGGGGATGAAAACACGAAAAGTGAGGAAGCTTATTTTCTCAGTCGATTGATCTTGCTCTTTCCGAACGGAAACATACGTGTATAAAAACACACCCACACGCACCCCAGAAAAGTATTTGATATGGTAATTGGAACCTTTCCATCGATTCCAAGTTTTGTTGCCCCGGACGATTGCCGTCTCCTTTGAGCTGTAAAGCTACGCACAAAAGCAATGAATATCGTTTCTGTGCACAGTTCTGTGTACAATAATTTTGAAGAAAAGACTTCAATATTTTGAGCGGCGTGTTGAGTTATTGAGACGATAATTACTGTTATGCATCGGCGAAATGGATAAAACGACGACGCTTTAGCTTTCTATCGCCTTATTTAGAACTTTGGGCTCGCTTCCAAATGGTCTTTGGCGAGCCGCGCCAAATGCCGCAACGGAGAAAACAAAACGAAACATCTCAGGTAATCCTTGCAAATGCCTGCAACAATGTTTAAGTTGGCAAACAATAACACAACACGATCACGCAATATTTACTGTCTACGGCATCCGAACATCTCGAATCATTCATTCAGAAAAAACAAATAAGTTGTTTTGCTTCCAAACATCTCCTAATTTGTTTCTAAAGAAACCTTGAATATTTCTTGTATTGTTGTTTTAAATGTAATGTTTTATCAGAAATTTTATTTTTTAGAAACATTTGTTACAAGTTTTCATATTAATAATATTTGTTAAAATGTATGGTTTTCGAACATCTTCAATCATTTCGTTTTGTTTGTAAAGAAATGATGCACATTTATTGACCTCAATGCAATGTTTTAGAAGCAAATTTATATTTAAGAAGAATTTTCTATAAATTTTATATTTTAGAAACATTACAAGTTTTCATATTAACAATATTTGTTAAAATGTATGGTTTTCGAACATCTTCAATCATTTCGTTTTGTTTGTAAAGAAATGATACACATTTGTTTCTTAAGTTATGTTCATCAAATGTTAACTATGTTAAGCTAAAATGTATTAGCTTTTAAATATTTCCAATCATTTGCTTTGTTTGTCAACAAACCTTGATTTCTTTTTACATTTTTTCTGTTAAATTCAAAATGTTATGTGAAAATTTATATTTGAGAAGAGTTTCTTAGGTTTTCATCATCCAATGTTAAGTTAAATTGTATGGACTTCCAAACATCTCCAATCATTAAGTTTGTTTCTAAAGAAACTTTGAACATTTTTTTATATTATTGTCCTCAATGTAATATGTTATGGAAAAATGTATTTATATTTAAGAAGAATTAATTGCATGATAATATTTCAATAAACTTTCATCATCCGATGATAAAAATTTGTAGAAAATATATTATATTTGAATATTTTTTGAAGAAACATCAACAAATTGAACATCTTATAGACTTAATAGAAACGATATAAAAGTTTGGAATATTTAAACAATTTTATTTACAAATTCATTCATAATTATCCCATTATGAAGATTTCTATTTATCTGTTTTGAACACCTTAAATAGATGTAATAGAAACTGTATAAAACTTTTGAATATTTAAATTATTTTATTTATGAATTCATTCATAATTATCCAAATTTGAATAAATAAGAAATAATATATAATATTTAAATAATTATTTAATAAATTAATTCAAATCCTATTTGAAAGATTCTTATTTATCTCTATTTAACTATTCAACTATATATGAGCCGTTCATTTTGAAAGTGACTTAAGTCCATTTATCTTTAATTTGAAATACTTAAGGTTTTGCGTTTTTACAAAATTAAAAATATACCCAAGATGACTTGCAATGTTAAATCGCATTTAAGGGATTTAATTTTATACATCCTATTAAAAAGTCGCTATTATTAAGTGTATAATATGACCTTGCTTACCTTAAAAGGACTTAGGTCACTTTCAAAATAAAAATTAGTTTTGTTACAAAAAGTAAAAGAGCTTAAGTCCGTTACATATAGCTTAAAAAATAGAAGAAAAAACATTTATATTATATTTTTAGATAATAGAAATAAATTTAGTAACAAGTTATTTTTCTTTAAGCCCATTAACTGCTTTTAAATTATTTTCTTCACAGTGAAGCTCATAAAAATTAAACATTTTTTTATAGTCAGTTCAGGATGAAGATATTTTCTGTCGGGATTATGGTCCCTAGTATAATGGGATTCAAATTTCGGGAAACTGTTAATATGGTTTTGAACAATCATATTTGCTTCATCGCATATTTTTCTCGACGATCCAGGCAAACGTCCACGTAAATCGTTGCCAACGTTTTTAGATTTTGATACACGTTTCAATCGTACTTCGCTTATTGGAAAAGTATCTAAAAAGAAGTTTTTACAAATAGCAATTTTGCCTGTTTTAGAATTTAACCAATATGTAAAACTCTCATTTCTGCATGAACCTTTTCCGTTTCTCTGACGTCTTCTTTTTACAACACTGCGTCCGGTCGCTTCGTATAGCAATATATTTAGCTTATTAAAGTCTCCTAAGTTCCAAAACATTTCGAAAATACGTTTTCTTTCAGGTTTCATTTAAATTTTTCATTCAGTCTTTTCGGCATTGGCAATCTTCATTTTGAAAAACTTTGGCAGGAATAATTTTTCCCGATTGTGTATCGTATCTTTTCCCCGAATTCCGATTAACTTTACGAATTTTCTGAATATAAGTACCACTTCTGTGTTCTCTGAATCCTTCTTTGAAGGTGCTGTTTTATAAATTCTCATTCTCAATTACTTCCTCTTCCTCTGTTGAAGAATGAACTTCTAAAATTCTCCTTCTTTTTTTTTAAATCTGTTGTATGAGTTTAATTCCTCTTTCAGAATCAAGAAATGTTGTTATTTTATCCTTTCCCGTGAGTTTAATAATTTCATTAAATTAAATATTATTTTTAAAATTTCAATTTAATATCAAAACGTAATTTAAATTACCTTCATCACTGCTTTCAACATTTTCGGCCGCACTTTTTGACATCGTCAATAAAAAGTGGACTTAGGTTACTTTCAAAATTAGGATTTTCAGTATTTATATTACTTTGAAAATGTACGTGATATAAAATTTTCAAATATATATTTCAAGACCGATTTATTTTTTTGACAGTTCAGCATAAATTATAAATGTCACAAGTACCAACTTGGTAAAAGATGAAAATGGACTTAAGCCACAAACAAAATAAACGGCTCATATAAAGTTTGGAATACACTACTTTAGATTATTGAAATAGTGTTGTGTGGACAAATCTGCAGAAAGCAGTGACGGTAAGCTGTTAATGTCAAAGGTTATACACTCGATGACTTAGTTATTGGTGTCTGAATGAAAAACTGTTTGTCTATTTAGATTAGATGCATGGCAGTCATCGTGCAAACAGAATGCGGTGGATTCATAGACATTTTTATGGAATTAATCAGTGATTAGGAGAATCAATAATCTTTATGGAAGTCTCTCTCTTTCTGTGTTTTTTTCTTCCTCTTTGATTTCCCAACCGTTACAATAATAATTGTTATTGGTGCGGATACCGCGAGGTCAATTACTTTTACGATCGTGATTACTTTTAATGCCTGTTTACCGAATGATTCGAAGACTGCGTCTACGGAATATACGGTCTTATTACTTAATAAAATGAGCCGGGTATGGAGAAGGGCATGGAACGGAGAGGAGAAGGGCGAAATAAAATAAAACGTAAAAACTACTAAGAAGTCTATTGAGAACGAATTTGTAAGTCAACACTTGGTTGGGGTGAGTGGGCTGCGCGCAATCCCCACGGGGCGAGAAGGCACAAAGGTCTGCCCCCGGGGGCCCGGAAGCAATACGCGCCCGTCTTGAAGAAGGGCGGCGGGAGGAGCGGGAGGAGGAGGAGGGCACCCGAAGAGGGGAAAGGCCCTTCAGGAATTTATATAAACACATAAAACGGTGAATTCATTCGCCCGTCAATCGATTCCAATATCTACATTCACTCACTCACTGTACTTCCAATGTGTGCACGTACACGCGCTTACACATGTACACTTAGCATATACATCTCCACAAGTCTCCACCGTTTCCCCCAAAGGCCATAAACGTTATTGAAATTTACTTTATTCATTTACGGGCGGCGTCGCAGGAGGCGGCGAACGACGACGACTTCCAACATTCCCGAAACGAAATTAATACACTCACCTCGCCGTTTGCAAAGCAAAAAGTAAACGCACTTGCAATTTGCCCTGAACGAAAATCAATTTCAGCGCTTCGAAACCGCTGAAAGCGATCCACGCTCTGAAAACAATAAACTTTTTTTTTTGTTGTTGCAAATGGAATTTGGATATGAAACCCCGAATTAATTAAATGGCAAAGTCCGTATTAATATTATTAATTGCAGTCAATATAAAGTTGTGCATCAAATTTACATTAATTTCGCATGTAAATGTATATTTATTTATTTATCGCAATTAAAAATATCCGTGTACATTAAATAAATTGGAATAACTGCAAAGGATTATCGTCGATATGAACAGTTTTCCAATGAAATTATTATTTTAAAAATGTAAACCTTTTAGTGGAAATTGAAAATTGATATCAAAGTAAAAGCATGTTTTATCTTTAATTATTTCATTTATAACAAAAGTAATCTAATTAATTATTGTGAAATTAATTGCTGATATTTTTTTCTGAAATTTCTTAATGTTGAATACAACTTCGTATTCATAAAATATCGATAAATTTGGTTTAGTTTTTATTATTTTAACTCTTATGATAAGTTTTTTTTTAAGAAATAATGATGTAATATAAATTCATTCATTATTATCATTTTCCAAGTTTCTTTATTTTTCTGTTTTGAACTTTTTAAATGAAATGGATAGAAACTTGGAATAATCAAACAATTCCTTTTTCGTATTTGGTTTAGATTTTGTTATAAAATTGATCCTAAAGCTCTTAAGATAATTTTTATAAAGACATAATAGTATAAAACCAATAAATAATTTGATTCATATTTATTAATGTATCATCCTTTAAAATGATGATAATGATAAATATGAGTAATTGCAGTATATAATAATAAACGTTGATTAAATATACATTTGTGATTATTCTGTTTAATGTTGACTTTTGAAAGATAAACCAATTATACTATGAAAATCGATAATGTGTATTATAAAAATTGATAGTTAATTTATGGATTTTATAATTACAACTTCGTATTTTCAATTTTTCAAACATAATAAATAGCTTTAAATCATAATTATTATTCTTTATAAATAAAAGTAAAAGCATATTGAATTACTTGGAACTGAAAACAATTAGGTGGCTTTTATAAATTACATGAATTTAATATTTATATTTTGGTAAGAAACTTATAGAAAATATTAATTTACTATTAGTAGAAATTTCAATAAATTTACTTCATTGTACTCATTGAAACATTTGAAATGTAACTGTTAATAACAATTCTTGAATTGTGTTACATTCTTGAATATTTAGTAAAATCTACAGAAACGTAAAATCTACAGAAACAGAAATGAAAAATGAATGAATGAATATATTGATTTATTATTTACCAAGAGAATGGTAGAAATTTCAATAAATTTCATTCATTGTACTATGTAGTACATAATATAACTGTTGTAATAATAGTTATTTATCACAATTTTTTAATGAATAATTTGTTGAATTTACAGAATTATAATAGATTTATTTTATAATTCTGTAAATTAATTAATTATCTTCTACTCTTAGTAGAAATTTCAATAAATTTCATTTATTGTACTTATTGATACATTCGTAATGTAATTGCTGTAATTACAATAATAATGATTTAATTATCTTAAATTTTTGAGGAATTTTTGGTAACATTTACACAAGCAATTAATATTTAAGCAGTTAACTTTTAGATTATAATTGAAACGCTAATGAGCAGTAACTGAGAACACATACATTGTAATGTTGACTAATAACCCCCATTCAAAATCAGTGAGCAAATGAAACGTTTGTGTAATATTGTGATCACCCTTATTTATCTCTATTTCAAAGTAATGCATGACCAACGACGTGTTTATTACTATCCGGCCTCTTGCAACTCTGTATGAATATCAATGTATTATCTGAAGCAATTCCTAAGACACTTGACTTCTCCCTTAAGTGCTGACCGTCCCCTTCAACTTAAATGCATTCAAATTACGTTTCCTTGGGAAAACAGGAACACACGCATTCCCGGGATTCGACTGAGCCTAATGGAAATCATCATCGAATCTACTGCAATCATGAGAACTTTCCACTTGGTCGGATCGGTTATTTACAGTTTACTTTAATTATGTAAGGCGATTAAGTCATTCTAATGTTTACACGAACTAGCCGAATTAATGAGCCGCAAAATGGAAACGCAAATGTGTGTACCACGGATGTTTACGAAACAACATGCGAATGGTGACAATTTCATGAAAGTATGAAAATTTAATTCGACTCATAGTTATAGTAGTATTTTCATTTGAACATTGAACAAAGCATAAATTATTTACAAAATGTATTATGAATTCACTTTGCAGATTCTATATTTAGTTTTAAACATTATACACTCGGTCCTCTTTTTATGCGGTTTTTATTTCAAGAAGAATTTTTTTAAATAACAATTTTAGGCTATTTTGACACGTTAAAATTCAAAGAAACTAACCAAACGTCGATAGTTTTAGCTGAAATAATGACTTTGGTACATTAAATTGGTGGGGAAGGTTTTGAAACATATACCTAAAATGATTTAGACGAATTACTTGAGGATAATGTCATGAATGACAATGATATCATTGGTATAACTCTTGATACCATTGAAGTACAAGAAAATGAATCGGAAGAAGTTGAAACTCCAATCACACTCACTGCAAATGTAATTCGAGAAGGTCTTCAACTTTCCAGTAAATTGGTAAACCATTTCATCGAAAAAGATGATAATTTTGAACGAGCATTCAAGTTTCAACGCGAGCTTCAGAATTGCATTTCTGGATATCAGCAATTGTACAAAAAAAAATAGCAAAGCCATCGCAAAGTTTAATCACTGATTATATTGCCAAAGGGAAAAAATCAACATGCGAAGTTGAGACTAATTTTACTTGTGAAGAATCTTTATCTGCAGGACATTGATCTGATATGCTGACGATCTCTTCTAGTGATGAAAGTGATTTCGAACCAGTGCAAATTATGCCGAACACTCTCATATAAAGACAATAATTCTAAAGCAAAAATGTGAAGAAAGATTAACTTTCATAAAAATTTTCTGTAATTTTTTTTGTAAAATTTTTCCGTATAAATTTAGAAGGAATATGTTAAGATTATATTTTTCTGAAATTGAATAAACTTGTCTATGATTATTAACGTTTTTATAAAATTATGAATAAACATTTCAGAAAGAATATAGTAAAACTAATTATTTTTCTGAAATGTAATAAACCCTTTTTTATGCGATTTTCGGTATATTGTAACTCATTGATTTAGTTTTATGCGGTTTTAAAACAATATGGAATGTATCCTTTATTGTTATACGTGTGTCTAGTTCTTTTTTGTGCGATTTATTTTTATGCGTTTTCCTGTGGAACGTATCTGCCGGATAAAAAGAGAACCAAGTGTATATATTTAATGTACGAACCCTTTTAAATAGGAAATTTGTCTTAAAATTGCAGTTTTTTTTTGTCTCAAAGAAATGTAGATAATTTGCTAGAGTAACGAATGTTTACTTAAGAACAAAGAATGCCGGTGCAGGACCTTGAAGTCAATGGTCAGTGAGAAGGAAAACCCGAATGTCATGATGTATATATTTTTTGTTGATGTATCAAGGTAGTTGTTGGATACTTTTTTATGATTCCTAATTTGAAAATATCAAATGCAATTATAAAAAGCTTAGAAAATCGGATTGGCTACGGTCAGTTAATGAAAGTAATCGAAATCCGTCTTCTCAGCGAAGTGAGGTGTATTGCTGTTAGAGAATTATGTGACTGATGCGGTGGGCGAAGAGCTTCGGGCGAAAATTGTAATATCCAATGTTAGTTTTATATCTCGATCGCAACACCTGCGCCCACCTCACTCTTGTATTCAGCCTAAGAGAAAAGCGGAGCAAGCAAGAAAGGAAACACACGCATTCCTCTAATGGAGCAATTACATTCTGCATTCCCGAGACGCAGAGACGGAAGAATTTCCCCCGAGTGCGTTTAATTAATTGCCGTTACGTTTTGTTCCAGGACACATTTTTCAATTTCGAGCTGCAGCGTTTCGGGGGGCGCGTTTCCGTCTAGGGGATTCCCAGCCTTAGTGTGCCGTAACTCGCAGCAAGCCTTCATTGAAGAGTATACCACCTACCAGACAAAAGAGTCTAGGAAAAGATTAAGATGCGAGGAGCAACAGCAGTGGTGATCTTCGTTGCGGCGGTCCTCGCCGCAGCCCTGGCCGAGCCCTACAGCGGCGGTTACTCGGTGGGCGCGTTAGGCTCGTCCTCCACGTCGCAGTGCCCTAGGCCCTGCTCGTGCACCGGAACCACCGTGGACTGCTCCCATCGTGGACTCACCCAGGTCCCGAGAAACCTGCCCACCGACTATGATAGAATGTAAGTACAAACACGCTCCACTTGAACTAATATTTACATCGGGAGACGAGATGCTTCACGCACGACTCTCTCCGTATCGTAACACCGATATACACCAACCGAACCCTACAATTGTATTTTCCAACTTCAATCAACAGCAAATATTGCCCGTACCGTTCCACAAAACGAAGAAACAGACTATTATAGCCATGCACGGTATAATTTAAGACTTCAAATTGTGTTCCATTACTTGCAGTTGCTTTTCTTTGCGACTTTCTCTATTTGAAATACATACGAATTCAGAAATCTAGAGATTTTAATCAACTTTTAATAAACATTCATCAATTTGAAAATGAACTGATTGTACTTGATGATGATCTTAATCAAGTTGTTAGAAGAAATATTGAATTAATTTTTCTTTATTATTGTCAATTAATATTCATAAATGATGCATAGCACAAAAAAAAACCTGGTGTCGCTGAATTCGCGAGGACAGTTGAAAGACGCTTCGAAAATTGAATGTCTTTACTATTTTTCAAACTTCGAATCATTCATTTTCTTGGTTACATACACAGTACAAAAATCTATAAATATATTGAAATCATACTTTTCCATGAATTAATCCGTATATTTGTGGCTATTACGGTTTTTCTGCAAATTGGTGTAAAAATCGAAAAAAATAGCCTCAAAAATCATTAATTTTCTCGGTTAACATACACCGTTCAAAAATATTAGAACATTGCTTTTAAAGTTTAATATTTAGGCTTTCTAATGAACTATTCGACATATTTGTGGCTTTTACGGTTTTCCTGTAATTTACTGAAATCTATAATGAAAAGTTTTTAATGAATTTTTTATCTATCTTTAAAATTGCTTACTTATCTTCTATTATAACTAATATATAAACGTGGGAGATTTATTTAAATGGCAGGAATTTGCAATAAATCTGTTCTTGGTGCATAATTTATGAGTTATCCTGTCGCATGTGATTAATACCCCTGACATGCTTGGGTACTTAGGTTTATTGGAAATACATAAAAATCAGCTAATCTTACTGTTTAGACATAATTTAACGTAATCAATTATTATTGTCGCTACAATAGGCTTTTGTGACATGTCTTCTTTGAATATTCATCAAATTTATATACTTGTCATCAATTTATTAATAGTTTTTCAAATGGTGCAAGAAAATGATTAGTTCACAAAGTTTGTTTGAAAGCAGAAATTCGCAATTTGTACATAACACGATAAACACTGTCAATTTTACTTGTGTGTTTTTGAAATACTCGGAAGGGAAATGCAGGTTTCATTGTATTGTGATACCTCGATATACGAGTGCCCTAATGTATACGAGTGTTTTGAGATACGATATTTTGCTTTGAGATGAGAGCAAGATTTGAGATACGAGGAATCGCACACTACACCGCTCCAAACGTCACCGACAGTTTCTCCCACCTCAGACGAATTGCTTTGAGATACGAGCAACTTGACATATGAGCAAAGTTACGATTACTGTATTTTCTTCTGTGTATTTTTGAAATAATCGAAAAAGAAATGCAGGTTTCAATATATTTTCTCCTTCCAACATTGATTAACTTTGATAAACTATAAAAATCTTAACAACAATAACACATATTAAAAATAAACTCAATACAACAAAGAAGAAATAGAATGAAACATACAATTCTATTACTGCAAAGGTCTTTCTGTCCTAATTTTCTTATTATCAAATGTTCGTTTCTTTACAAAATATGATTTTGTAACTATCTAAGCGATTATTTAATAATAATTGTTTATTGATGAAGGTATTAGGTACGAAGTTTATTGTGCAACATTACTCAATGTTTAGATGTAATAAATTTTATTTACTACTAGCAATAAATTGATAATTAATTAAAATATTTATATATATATATATACTGTTAGATCCTCCGGGGCATCACAATAATAATAATAATAACAGAAGGTAATCAAATATCGGATGAGTTTACCATTTATTAATTTACAATCTGTTTTTAATTAACATTTCGCATAAGCGCTTGAGCTGCATATGATTATTGAAATATATAATTGTTTGTTTGATGTTGACATATTATTATTTTTTGTATGTCAAGGGTTTTATATAATAATTGATTATTTTAATGAGTTTTATTTTTTATTGAATATCACTTTACGTGAAATAATAAATAATTTGAATGTTTTAGACGTTTCTTTATTAATTACGAAGGAGAGAAGTTGAATATTTGAAATATTGTGAAGATGTTTTTTTTTTAATTGGAAATGACTGAGCAAAATGGAATTTGCAAAACATCTTAATTAAATCTAATTAGGAACTAAGGGTCTAGTCAATAAAATACAATTACTGCGAAGCGCATATTAATCAATTAAATCTAATTAATTCACATGTTTTTCGGCTGCTAATACAATCAGTTATGATTCAATTAAAGCCGCCAGTTGGGAAATGGTTGGACTATGTGTGAGCGCGTGTGTCTGTGACTCTGTTTCCAATTAGCACCAATTTTCCGTCTCGCCCCTTTAACCCGATGACAACAACACCGTTTTCCTCTCTTCGAGTCAATTTTTGTAGTTATCGATTAGCTTCGGTACACGGAAGTGTACATATCGCAACGATTGTTGTCTTTGCCACCTCACCAGGTGCAACAACGAGAGTCACGTTGCCGTGCGGCTGTAAAACATATTTGCTGTTGGATTTTGCACGATGATTTCGCATTTTTGTTCCCACTTTCAAGATCAATAAGTTAATGTCAAATCAGTTGTTTAAATATTAAATGTTACTGGTTGCCTTCAGTTGCGGATTTCCTCATAGCCACAGGAGACGACTCAGCTGAATTCATAAAAGTTTGAAAAATACATCGAAAATCGTGTGTCTTTAAAAATCATACTTTTTCTCCGTTAGCATATACAGTACAAAAATCAGTTAAATCAATGAAAGCTGAATAATCAAGCTTTCCAACACATCCTTATATTTGTGACTATTACGGTATTCTTGTAATTTACAGTCAAAGTTGATATTTTTTTGTCTCGAAAAATTAATTTTCTCTGGAACCAAAAGCGACAAGATTATAAATAAGCATTCTAATTGAAGGTGGATAATTTAGCTTTCTAACTTACTTATCGCTGTTTTTATAACTGTTACGGATTTTTTGTAATTTAATGTCAAAGTTGAAAACATATTTTTTTAAGACTCGAAAATCGAGTGTCTTCACAAATCATTAATTTTCTCAGTAAGCACGTTACACGATTATAAATAAACATTTTGAAGCTGAATAGTCAAGCTTTATAATCTATTTCCATTCTTACAACTATACCGATAACTCGTTTTACGGCCTAGATACGTTCCACGAAACTTGGCCGCAAAGCGAAATGCCGTATATCGAATCAAATATAGCGAAACATTTTAGGCCGTAAATCGAAAACGTGCTTTAATTGAAGAGGGCCGTTATAGCGAAATGCCGTATAGCGAGGTATGGGTTTATTATGGATTTCCTGTAATTTAATGTTAAAGTTGAAAAAAATATATGTTTATTTAGGCTTCGTAAGTCGATTTTCTTTAGAAATCATTAATTTTCTCGGTTACCGTAAAAGGTACAATTATCTACGTACAATGTATTTAAAGCCGAATATTCAGGCTTTCCAACTCACCATTCGAAATTTTAGTGGCTAGTACAGATTTTCTGTAATTAAGTCAAAGTTGGATATACTATTATTAGACCGCTAAAGTGGGGAATGATTACAAATCATTTATTTTCTCATTTGCTATAAATGATACATATTGCATTTTTTTTGGGTGTGTAATTATCGGCATCTTTGTACTGGACATGTGTCTAGATGGGTGCCGCTGAAAAAAGCACATGCTCTCCACGTCGGGGTTTAAGTAGTCTAAAGCAGGATGAATCATAACTGGTCCGAGAATAGAAAGACATCCAATACAATTTATCAATTAAACATCAAGTGCGTACGAGTCAATTATTCGTTTAAATGCTGCCCTCTTGCTACGTCCTTTATGGAAGCCACTAATTGAGCCATAAATAATGCCATCACGAAAAAAAAACCTAATGCGGAACGAAAATCTGATTGTAGTTATGTTGAACATTGCACTGGAAGGATAATGGTTGTAAGCTATGCAGCGGTCAATCGGTGAGCGAGGGTGGTAATTTTGTACCAGGAAATTTATTCCGTTCTGGACTTCACTGCGAAGATGATGATGATAATGATGATGATGATCATGAGGAGACGGAGGAGGAGGAGGAAGAGGATGATGGAGTGGCTCGTTCGAGTGAGCTTCTGCTGCTAATTGCGGGGGCCAGCGCGGAGTCGAAGTCCGGTTGGTCTTCTACTCTCTGGCTTCTCACTTGAAATGATTTTGTTTAATGAGCCGCATAAGTCTGATTTATCGTCGACGATAAATTACGCATGTAAAACCGGCGCGCCTGAGATTCATGCTGCAGTTATTTGGGTCCCGACGATTATAAATAATCCTCACGACCGATTGCCACCACCTAACAACATGCACGACACAACCATGATGGACATGAACCGCGAAACCGATGCGACAACAACACACTAAGGAAACTACCATCTAAGGATACTCGACCATCCAAAACCATCCAACTAAGGAACACTTGTATAAAGAAACAAAGCTACTTCCTAACTGATTCTTCTTCACTATGACCATAACTTTTTTTTCGGAGGAGAGGAAACCTTCAAAAGGGACCACGGATGGAGCAGGAACCGTGGTACTGTGCGAGATGTACGCACTAAAACCACTCCTCCCTCAAACAAGCATGCAGGACCCGGAGTTATCCATTGTTTTCTGACCATGCTGTTTGTATTCATGCAAGTTGCTCCGCACTTCCGCCTCTTTGCTAGTCATCTGTCATCTAGCTAGTCATCTCTGCACTCTGTTCTTCGAGCTGAGCCTTTCTTTCATCTTGCTCTTTTCTGCTCATAATCTCTGTGATATACCCAGCTATGATGTTCCAGCCGTCTTCCCTTCTAAGCATGTTGTTGACCAGCTTCTCTGGTTCCAGCGTCTCTCCTATGACCAAAACTTCATCAACATGGACTTGCATCAATTGCTTGGAAAAGTGTAATAAATATAAAATATTAAAGGTAACCAAGATACCACGTTACAAACATATACAATTAATAATGCTAATGGTTTTTGCCTAATCATTTCAGAGATACGACAAGAACAGTTAAGACCTAAACCCGTTTCACTTATCAAAACATGACGATTGACCGACATAAATAACACCCGTATACAATCTTAAGAGATATTTGTCAACTAGAAACTGGATTCTAATTATTCATCTTTACATTTGATTATATAAAAAAATATGATAAATTCAATTAAGACAAATGCGAAAATTGAAAAAAAAAAACAGTTTTTATTTAGATAGATTTATATAATAATCATAAATAACTAATGTTATTATACAAGTATATAATATTAAGTGATATTTGTTAAGTGGATTTTAACCATTCAATTTTAAATTTGATTATTCATAAAATATTGTTAAATATTAAAAAAAATTGCTAAGATCTGCATGTAAATTTCATAATTTATATTTTTAATTTAATATTTTTATTGACGACTATTTTTGTTTGAAATTTTCTTATTTTTCTTTGTCAAGTGGCTTTTATAGAATGCACTTATTTTCCTCTTTTTTTTTCTGTATGATTTTGTATGTAAATTATAAATATTTCGCAGCAAAATCTCGGTTGTTTGCTCTTTGGACCAATAAGATGTTGAAATAAAATAAATATTATAAAAAATATGTTTATTTATAATAAATTTATATAATAAATCTTCTATATTTATTTTCAATGGATAATAATAGCAGAAAATAGATCATTTTTTAAATAAATTGTAGGAAGTTGATCAAAGTTTGAAATGTAATATATTTGTTTTTAGAATGAAATATATTACTTATACTATTTTGAGTTTATGTATAAACAATCCGGTGTTTGCCGTTGTAACTTGCAATTATAAAGAATTGCATCGGATTTAAATAAAAAAAAACACCGTTTATCTGGAATGGTCGGGTAATTAACGAAGTTTGTTATCCAAATTTAATAAAAAAAAGAGGTAGAATCGAGCAACGCTAATTGTCCGGAAAAGTTTCGTGATTGGCGCGGGAAAACGACGGAAAAAGGGAGAGCGCAGCACGGGGTTTGGATGTAGAGAGAAAAAAAATATGCGAGCAAATAAAATTACGTAACTGGCCGCCGCCGTTGATGTGATTTAATGCAATTTGTTGTTGATTTATATCGCGAATGCAAATGACGTTCGGGCGGTTTACGAGTGGATTTTCCGAGCGCGGCGGGAAATTCAAACGACCGCCTTTATTTTCCCTCTACGTACTCGCTTACCTACGTAGCTGAGCCGGCTCCACTATCTTAATTGAATTTATAGTTAAGTCGTCCGCAGCGTCGAACCTGATCTTTGATTACACATAAATAACGCCGAGATAAATGACTCTGTTAACGCACTAAACTCAATTATTTTCCGAACATAATGAAGAACACATTTGTAGCAGATGAAGGAAAATAAAGAGACTGAGAGAACGAACGAACGAGCTTGTTTCACTTCCAATCCAATCCACTTCTCCCTTGCTCCTTCAGACCCAGACCATCGAATACACTTTACAATATGTAAAGAAATCCAAAGGTATTATCCGGTTTTCGCAGATCTCGGAATTCCTGGATTATCATTCGAAATAACCGGGTTTACATTGAGAAATGTACACCCCGGTGGGAATAGGACCTTCCGTGGCCGCAAATACAACGTCATAATTAATCACTTTTCATCAACTCGAACTCATTTTGTTTAATGCACGATCCGTGTTCCTGCGTTTCCTTGTGTTACGTAAAACACATTTTACATACACACACGCAAATCCTCTCTCTCTCTCTCTCACTCGCACACGTATTTGCTTAGATTTTCGTCCGCCTGCGGAATTCCATCCCCGCGAGTTTATCCTTCGGATTTGGATAAACCGTTATTATTTTACTCTATTTTCTCGCCCTGATTCACCCTCTTTGCCGTTATTTTCCGCTCAATTTATCCAGAGAGGAGAGAAAAAAAACAAGGAATAAATAAACGTGGAAACCGGAGTCAAGCGAGGAAAGTGAGAGATAGTGAAAAGGAGCAAATAATTTACAAGCAACCCGCGTTTGACACTTTACGAATCCGATTGTGATTTTCCTTCTCTCGAAAAAGAAAGCCTCTTAAAGCTTCTTATTTAACCTTTTATGAGATCCCATTGATTGACTAACGAAAATTATTAACTTAAACTGGATAATAATGCAATTTCTTTATTAACTAATTTAATGCAACTACGGTATATTAGAAACAGAACGGAAAGACTTAGACCTTTGATCACATTTGACATTAATAGAAACATGGTAATAATAACATTTAATCTAATACATTTAAAAAAACCTATACAATAAATATATAGAAATTCAAAAGAAAAATACAATTCTATTCCATTCTACCCTAGAAATTATTATATTTATTGTTAATAAAGTGAGGATGATTGATTTAAATGAGAGCTTCAATTCTTCGTATTGTAAAATTGTATAGAAAAAAATGAATGAAAGCTGGGTTACAAAATAATTGATTTATCGGATGCTTCGATTTATTGAGACATTAATAATGTTGTTCGTGTACGTAACATTTTTTTTTCTCGCTTTTATTAATTTATTTATTTAAAATATTGGGCGCGGCGAAAACGAGACGAGCTGAGCGGATTTTTTGGGAGAGTGAGCGAGAGAGGAAGGATGAGGATTTATTTACTTTGTATGTAACAACACGGCAAGAAGGGAGGCCTCGGAGGCCAATTGATCCCGTTTTCTTTTCGCCCGAGAAACGAATTAATTAATATAAATTCCAGCGGACGACCTTCCTTGTTACATTTCTGTCATCTCGCTCTCACCAACGTCCGATCCGGCTCTCGTCCACTCTCTCCATCTTTCACTTCAACGGGGGACAAGGTGTTCCATCGTCTGTTAAGTGGACATTTCCTGTTTCGAAATTGTGTTACGCGCTCACACGAACCATTCATTTTTTCCTATCTACACCACGCTCCTATTGGAGAGAAGGACCTTAATTCCCTGATAAAGAAAACCATAAAGCTTCGAATAATTAAAGTCCGTCGCCGTATTATATCGAACCTTTTAAAATATTACAACTCGAATTTTCTATCGGTTTTTATCGAATTTTCAGTACAGTTATAACGTTTCTAAAGCCTGTTTATCATGGGCTTCGAGAATTGAAATGAAAAGAAACAACAACGAAATCCAATTTGTGGTTTCAATGCATCGTTTTCATTCATGTTTATCCTGATACACGTTATTTTCATAATTCCCCCTTTATCATTTTCGGGACCACGCACAAGGAACTTTCCCAGCGTCTTAAAGTCTTATAACTTCAATTACGGAAACGAGGGAGCTTTTGTAGTTATCAATTTCAGTCGTGTAAATTAATTTGCACTTTTCAATTAAGTCCAATGGAAATACAAGATGTGGGTTAATTATTAAACTTGCCAAGTCATTTGCGTAGTAAATACCTATAGTAGTTGTGTTGGATTATACACATCTCATCAGTTTTTAACAAAAAATAAAAATCTATGTCATATCCTTGTAAGAAAATGGTTGTTAAAGATGTGCTCTTTTTAATTTATCATGATTTCTTTTCATTTTTAGAATTGTACAACTATTTATAGGCGTTTCTCTTGTATCAACGAACAAGAGAAATTGGCTATTGCTTAATAGTTTCAAGCGTCTTGTCGAATGACACTCTGAAACATCGCTTTCATTATTTTTAAATTTGGAAAGTTGCATGCTTGAGAAAACAATGATTCTGTTTGATTAGATTTTAGGAAAACAATAATAATTTGTTTTATCTATTTCTTAATTATTTCATCATTATGATATGTGTGTGAAATGATACTAGTTTTTCTTATTTTCATAATAAATTGAATTAGTTTTATTTTTTTTCGATTTAGGAAATCTGTTATTATTTAGTCAATATTTTGTTAATTTCAAGTTTTTAGGTATTATTATCATTTCATGATTTTTTAATTGGTTTCATGTAGTTCTTAATTATTTTATTAATATGATAAAAGTGTGAAATGATGATAGTTTTCTTATAGTTATAGCGATAATAGTTTTCATATAATAATAAAGTAAACTGATAAGTAAGTGATAATTTTCAGTTCCTAGAAAAGTTGGGAAAAGGAAATTATCAGTTGTATTATTAATTTTTTGTGGTGATCGTAACAATAAGATTTTCTTTAATTGATTCACTCGTTGAAGACAACACTTCAAGTCTTAATATTGACTTGTCTATCAGTAAAATATCCTGAATAAACATTTGCTCAAGGTAAACGAGCCGAAAAAACTTGTAACGTCATGAAATCTGATGTTGTGGCTTCGTAGAAGATGGGGTTTGGTTGTATGGACGGTTTTAAGACTTCTGTACGAGGTATGGTTTTCTTTAATCGTTTATTGAAACCGAAGACTTTTATTGGAATGTTTTGCTGAGTATTTTGATTTGAAATTTGTTTTCGGTCTATAAAAGCGCGACGTGGAAATCAATCAATTTGCGGCGGAGGTGGCTGCGGCTGCGGCAGTGTTGGTGTGGGTGTTTCGTCGCCTCCGCCCTCCGTTCACCGCCTC
>JAFMTC010000590.1:330738-352984 GCA_018845635.1 Nicrophorus orbicollis
TTCATGGCGGCAGCTAAATGCC
The DNA here is from genome assembly GCA_018845635.1 of Nicrophorus orbicollis. Classification (NCBI taxonomy): domain Eukaryota; kingdom Metazoa; phylum Arthropoda; class Insecta; order Coleoptera; family Silphidae; genus Nicrophorus; species Nicrophorus orbicollis. The sequence goes on from JAFMTC010000590.1 coordinate 330,761, forward strand.
CCCATTCTGGAAGCGGCCCCCACAGTTTCAAGTTTCAATGGCCCGAAATGCCTGTAGATGAAAGCTCCTCCGCTAATATTTCAACGATTTACCACACACACAGATTTTCCGTTTCTCAGAAAATTGAAATATTCCAACCTTTCGCATTTTTTTCCCTCTTCATTTCACCCTACTACGTGCTCTCCCTTGCACATTCATCATTATTATTATTAGCCACGTATTTCTGGATTTCGCGCAAAGTTTTTCAGCAATTTGTAAGCGTCGGTGCGCGGATTGTTTTGCGAATTTTCGAGTGCATAATTAGGGTTGATTATATGATCGAGGCTCACGAAGGGCGTGTGTCTGCAGCGGAAAAATTCCGAAACGTAATAAATTCGGGCGATAAATTCCGAATGGGCGATGCATATATTGCCTTAGGAAAAACTTTATTGAATTTCCGCCGCTCTGGAAAAGGAGCAAATTTTCCATCCGACAACAAAAGTGTACACCGACTGAAAATTCCGCGCAACAAGAAAAACGAAATAATGGATATTCTTTTGTAGCGCAATATTTTTCTTTATGCTGGCAGAAAAAATCATGAAATTGCATCGAGCTTGACAATGCAAAGAATTTAAGTCCGCATCTTCTAAGAACTAGACACACGTTTTATATATAATTGAAAATTCAACATTGTTTCAATTATTAATAAATTAATATTAGTGTAGCTTTAATTATTGTATTTGTTAAATTTTTATGATGTTGAACTGAAGGAGAAAATGTATTTGAGATGTCTTTTTGTTTACAAGTTACTTACTATTTAACATGATAGAAAATGTTATTTAAAAAAAATATAAAGAAGGATGAAATTTGATATATTTTGAAGAAACATAAATCATTTCACTAAAAACAAGCGGTGTTGAATTTCTTTCAAATTTATTCCTTTTACAATTCTTAATAATCGAAATTAAGTAGTTTTATGTTGATATATGAAAATATATTACTTTTTTGTGTTTCACAGAACGATTGATTTCGTACAATTCTAAGTGTCAAGATATTTTGAAAATTTTAATATTTAATTATTTTAACTTATTGAAATTACATCGATTATAAATATAAGACCGTTGAAATATAAATTTAGTAAACTGCACTTTAGTGCTATTAGGACTAAGATTGAACGAGTATCGAACTACTAAATTACAAAGCCAAAATGTGGTTTGGTTGTGGTTGTTTGGAATACAGTTGTAGGACTCAGCAAGTAACTCCAATATTGAAATACTTCGACGACTCCAATTGAAATCAATATTCTCACTATGTTATTTAAACGGCGTTATTCATAATAACTTGAACTATTACAGTTGACATTAATTTGTAGTTAAAAGTATTGAGGTTGCATTTAAATAGGACTTGTAGAAAATCTGCTAGAAAACTATAATGATATGATAAGTGCAACTTTCCGGAGGCAGAAAATGGATCTAATTGTACTGATTGCTGAGATGTTTATGTAAAATAGATAACGTTTTAAAAGAGAGTAAATAATTACCGTAAAATAATATATTTCATCTCAGAAATATGTTTAAGTAGAATATATTAAGTAATGAAAATTTTGCTTAAAAGTTCATTACGCGATGTTTACCAAGTAACTTATTAGGTACTTGTTAAATTTGTTGTGATGTGTATGAGATATACATAGTTTCCATGAAGTGTTTGCGTTTCCTGGTGTACTTTCCAAGTAGCAAATTACTTGCAAAGTATATTTCGCACTTTCAATACTTATGCAATAAGTAAGGTTACATTTTATACGAATAACTTGAATGGAAATAATTGTCAGGCAAAAGGAATAGAAAAAATTAAATAATTGTGATGTGTATGAGATATGCATAGTTTCTATAAAATGTTTAAGTACTGAAAATATTACTTAAAAGTTCATTACGCAATGTTTACCTAGTAACTTATTAGGTAACAAATTACTTTCAAAGTATATTTATAAAGAACGCACTTTTAATACTTATGCCATAAGTAAGGTTATATTTATATGAATAACTTTATTAGAAATAATTGCCAGGCAAAAGGAACAGAAATAATTAAGTAGTGACGTAATTGTAAAAAGTAATAATTTCGTTGTAAGACAATTTTGTAAAGTAAAAGAATCTGATTGACATTTTTAGGTTACTATTTATTAAAAGTAATCGATGAATACAATTAATATTTATATTGAATTTACAATGGGAAAGATTAATGAAATTAATGAATGGTGCCTAAATAGGTGTTGTCGAAACTTTCACGTTGATGGGTGTTAATTAATCGCCATTCTACGACCAACACAATCCAAAGGTTTCTCTTCGCATCTTTGTTTCATCAGACACACTCCCATAGGATAATTCAATCGATTGCTTAATTGATTCATTGTTGGAAGTCCTTTTAGTTTTGTTGGACTAAAGGAGTATTTGATGATGACGTGTTAATGATTGATACAATGAACGGTTTTCTAATGGTAAGGAAAATATTTGGATGTAATTAGTCTGTGCATCATCGCGAAATGTGGTTTCATTATAATAATCTTCGCTTCGAGTGCCCAATTGGGCAGCAAATGGAAAGCAAACAAACGCTGGTAATTTGTATAAATTATGTGTGGTATGTAACCTGCAGTTGAACGCCCGCGCCTGATCAAACCCGTGCTGAAAGGACTATTAAAAAAAAGGCAATAGGAAATTGATATTAATTTCATAATAATTATGTAATACGGGTTGTTTAGACTGTAATTTTCATGCAATTGGTACTTTATACATTCAAAACTTTTGTTTTAATAATTTACATTTGCTTATTGTAATGTGCTGGTTTATCCAAGATATGTAATGTAGCTTTAAACTTATTTTTAAGTAGTGAAATTAGGTTATAAGACCATTATGTAATCTTTTATGCTAAATGAGTGAAATGTAAGGCATTATGTTGACAAATTACTATATTTACATATATTACGTGAATTACTTTTACTAACCTTATTAAAATCATACTTTGAATATGGAAATGTAAAATTTAGTCAACAAATTTTACAAATCATTAAGATGATTTTGAAAAGAATTGGTTACTAAAAAAAAACAGTGGTATCTCGATATACGACTGCCCTAATATACGAGTGCTTTGAGATACGAGCAAGCGATATTTTGCTTTGAGATGAGAGCAAGATTTTAGATACGAGGAATTGCACACTACACCGCTGCACAGGCACCAACAGTTTTTCCCACCTCAGATTAGACCTCAGTCTGTGTGCTTGTTTCTCGAAGCATTTTTGATAAGTTGGGTTCACGTTTTTTGCTTTTTGTACATTTACAAAACATTGCTTTGAGATACGAGCAAGATTACGGAACGAATTAAACTCGTATGTCGAGGTACCACTGTATATGCAGATTTATTCTCGTGGACTTATGTTATGGTTGTTACCTTCCTGACAATATTGTGACAACATAATTGAAATTATTTATATTTAGATAATTAACTCTAAAATCTTTATGTTTATCAAAACGTAATTAGGAAAAAATTATCCAATTAGCATTCTAATTGTAAGAAGTACAAAAGATGTGTAGTCTTCTAAAAGTTTTTAACTACTTTCTCGCAATTTAATGGACTCTCTTCGGATGCTGCACGCATATTTAAGCTAAACCTGTAGTGTATGGAAGAGCATATTTATGAGAGCCATACATAACTCATTATGAGTGTGTTCCCAATGACACATAGAAAACCGTAAACCTGGCCATATATTAGGCCAGAAAATTATTAACAAACAAACAATTATAAGCTATATAATTAGCCAACGCGAGATCGATAAATTACCTAACGCAATTAGCATACATTAATTAACGCGTCAATTAGTGAGACCAAAAGATGTGCTTCTACCGAACCGAAGTTTCTATTTCGTTTCCAATTACACAAGGCCATCTCCCTGTGAAAAAAGCACATGCATATTTACGAATTCCGTGGATTCCAATTGGTCCATTGGGGGGCGCATTCCCACGACGTGCTTACCATTCAGTTCGTTCCCCCGCATGTTTCAGAATTAAGACGGAATAGGAATTCCGCTTCGGAGCCAATCGGAGTGTCGGTCTGCCCATCAAACCGTCGCGGCTTTACTAATTTCAGGTAATTACTCCTCTCACGCGCATCCCCTTTGATCTTTCGAATGTATAACCAAAATTTCAGTCTGAACGTTTCGCGTTTCTTTGCAAAGTCTGCCTAACTCGTTCTTTTCTCTCATCGATAATCGTCGAAAGTGGGTAGTATTTTTGTTCACTTTAAAGGTGCTCTCCGAATCTAATTTACCTGAGCTTTATATACTGCTAACGGGCTTTTGTGCGGGAATCAGTGAACGATAGATAGACGCTACGAGTGATTCGGTTGAAGCTGCAGAGGGCGAGAGAAAGAGGTATTAGCTTCATCCGAGGTGGATTTGCTGCGCCCCGGTGTAATCTTTTCGTGATTTAAAGAGGAAGGAAATGGTCCTTCCTCCTCGGACTCCTCTTCACAGCATCCCTTTAAACGAAACGAGTAATACATAAAGAGCTAGGAAATTTATTCAAAGTAATTCCATCTGTTATTGCTGACACGGGGAGATGTTTCCATTTTTATTTTCTTTCTTTTCGTTTCCTGTGAAAGAGTTCGATTAAGATCGTTATCTCCGGTGCGGGATCGTCGTGAATCGAAAAACGCATTCACCTAGGCCACGAATGTTTGTTTGATTGAGGAGGCTTATGCAAATAAAACGAGTTTCCGCTTCGGCCGTTGTGGACACGCAGTCCTTCCTCTTTCCTCCTCCACCCACAATCTCCTGAGATAACAGAAACTGTTGGAATGCAGAATGAACGTTGATGATTATTATTGGTCTTCGGCCGTTTGCCCGTGCATTTCTACGAGCGAAACAAGAGTTACATAAACATTGGATCATATTTAACTGGAACCGCACACACATTTATTATATAATGTGCTTGTTGGATGTTCTTACGGTTTTCTCGATTAGCAACGAACAGAATTCCAATCCCCACAATTAACATAATTTGAAACTAACAGCAAAACTATTGAACAAAAAGTATACTTCACAGCCTTAGGATTTCTTTGATTTGAACTTACATTACGTATTTGCAGACTGAATATAAATAATACAGATTTTTTAATAAATCATTGCATTACTAGAAACTATAAAAGTCGAGTCTGGATAAATTGAACTGTTCAGTATTATTTAGTAAATAATACCATTTATTATATTATAAAACCTATTGTAGTATCTTAATACAAATAGCTTAGTTTATATAAACTATAAAAAAAATATACTAATTTTGAAACTTTGTGAAATTATAAAAAATATTATAACAAATTTGTAGTGGCATCACTAAATTTAACTATAACAAGTAAGATTAATTATAACATTTTTTTTGTGTATTTTGATGTAATTTATGACATTATAAATTAGGATATTTAGTTTTTTTTTTTATAAAAACTAGTAGTGAACAAAATCTATTGAATTTTTCTAATATAAATAGCTCAGTAATATAATAATTTTGAAATTTTCTGGAATTAAAAAATATATACAGTGATTCCTCTATATACGAGTGCCCTAATATATGAGTGTTTTGAGATACGAGCCGTCGAGCCAGCGATATTTTGCTTTGAAATGAGAGCAAGATTTGAGATACACTACACCGCTGCACACGACATCAACAGTTTCTGCCACCTCAGACTAGACCTGAGTCTGTGTGCTAGTTTCCCTAGTTTTCGATGTATTTTTGATAAATTGGGTTCGCATTTTTGGCTTTTTGTACATTTACAAAACATTGCTTTGAGATACGAGCAATTTGACATACGTGCAAGGCTTTGGAACGAATTAAACTCGTATGTCGAGGTACCACTGTATTATTTTCGTTTTCATACTGTTATTATTTTAGTACTGTGATGTAGTGGGTATTGTAACCAAAGATTTATTTATATTGTAGTTGATTATCAAAATCGAAATTGGACTTTCATTCGTAACCATTTGCACTGATTTATTGCAAATTGCATGAGAGCAAGGCTCAAACACTAAAGTTATCATAAAATACTACGTTATTCCACATACATGCAATATGTACTATAAATAGTTTACAGAATGATTCCGCAGGAAACTCTGGAATAAAATTGGAGCGTGAGAAATCGTAGCGTAGTTTCAAAGTAATTGAAAAATATAATAATGATCCCAATGAAATTGCGGAAGATCTCGTTCCTTTTGGGAGGTTACATGAAAATTTTCAACAAATTGGATCCGAAGCTCAACGTTGTATCGATGCCGCCAAATGAAAACTTTCTAATTAAAAGCGCGGTGTTGGCATAGCGAATCGCGTTCGATCCGACTCTTTGACTAATTAGTATAAAATGAAGCGAAAAGGCAGTCCGTTAAACGTGCAGAAATAAATTTGAAACGAAGCAAATGAAAAAGAAAAGTTTCTTTTTTTTTGTGACTCGGATGGATATTCTCACGCACAAACGCGCGGCTCGTTAAACGGCTCGTAATACCTGTAAAACCCTTTCGGGATGCGTTCGGGAATAAATTACAATGATTAAAGCCCTTCTTTTTTATTTTGTTCTTCTTTTCGTCGATGCTGAACATGTTCAGATTTGGGTGCTGTAAACATGTTGTCTATCGTGTCTAGGTGTTTAGCACGGATGTCTTAATTGATCGATTAGTTCGTAGCAACGTTAGTTGATGTGATCCGGCTACAGTTCAGACAAAGGATGGAAATGTATGCTTTTCGTTTGTACAGGATCGATATTGGGTGTACACAATAAAGTTGATAATGAATGGAGTTCAGCAGTAAATTCCTCAAGTAAACGGTTCCTCGCTAATCCCGCTAATTTAATTACAGCGCGAGGAGCAACCCCGCGCGACGACCCCAAACTCCTCCACTTCTTTATCTCCCCTTGTCTTGTCTGGTCTACCTCGATTGGCCGCTTCCTGCACTCGAAACCAGTTTTCCGAAGCAACCAATCTAAATACTTACGCTCCACGCACATCAATCCGCAACATAAGATCCACCACTTACTTCTTCTCGATGCACAAATGATTAACCAAAGTTTTCCTTAATCTAAGCTCCATTTAATTATCGGATTAGAAACGCTCTCTGTTTCGTAAACACACACCTCTATATGTTTCTCTGAAGTTTAATTTATTTATTTTATTTTTTGTTCGGCTGTGGCTTATGCAATGAAATATCGTTCGCGTCGCCGGCTCCGAGATTAATAAATCCCCCGTGCAAGACGTTCTTCCTTTTGCTTTTCCTAGCTCATCGTCCATTAAGAAAGGCAGTATTTAATATATTTAAGAAGAAAAAAAAAAGGACAAGCCGAGAGTTGAAGTGGAACCGGCATTATCCCATATGCCGTCTCTTGCAACAACACGAGAAAAGAAGGAAGGAGAAGAAAAAAAAAACACGAGAGGATGATAAATATTCATATGTAAGGAGCGTGTATACACATCAATCTTGTTGCCGGGCTCTCTTTCATAATTGTGCTACCCGCTCGTAAATACATCAATCGTTGACTCCTAGGAGCACGTTTGTTTACCGTCGGGACGTTATTATTATCGTGTTCACATGACGGCCCTCCGGTTGGGGGAATCCCCTATGATTCTAGGATTGGCCAGAGGAAAAAAGATGCACTCGCAACTCATGTACAATGTATAGAAATTTCTACGTCCACAATGCAAAAACTGAAAATATTTCTCAAACTCAATAGAAAATCGTTTTAAAGTACACCCATACCTCGCTATACGGCCGCTCTTTATACGGCGTTTCGCTATAACGGCTCTCTTCAATTAAGGCACATTTTCGATTTACGGCCTAAAATGTTTCCGGTGTCAACATATCTACATATTGCCAATCTTGCGCAAGCGTAATAATTGATTCCTTTTACGGCTTTTCGCTATGCGTCCAAGTTTCGTGGAACGTATCTAGGCCGTAAAGCGACGTAATTGTAATTATGTAATAATGATTTTATTTTAAAGTATCTAAACGATACTTATTACTTCATTGAAACATCATATCGGAATTCAGTGATATAATTATTTATTAGGAGATATCATTCTTCTTTTCCTATTTTGTTAAAGCTTCATTGAGCAATGATTTTTGATCATAGATCTACGTAATATACTTGATTTGTTAAAGTTTTTGTATATCATTTTTTAATGTTATAATAATAATTACATTATTGAAAAAACAATTACAAAAAATAAACTCATTGTAATAAAAATTTAAGAAAAATCAAAATTAAATTAAATTCTATAATGTTCAGTCAAGATAAATCTAGTCTACACTAATTATAAACTACAGTAATTTTACTCTTTACTCTTTCTGCCATGAATTTTATATTATTTAATAAAATGCATTTCATTTAATTAAAATTTTACTATGTGTAATATAATATTAGGAAACTTTAAACTCAAATATGCTTTAATGAAAATATATCTTTCTGACACTAACAATATCAATTTAGACGTAATGTAAGTAGAAAACGCTTTTGTGAATTCATAAACCCAGAAAATTGTTCTCTTATTAATAAACTTTTCCAAGAAGTAGAAGTAAATTTGCTATTCAGTTATTCTAGTTAATCAGTTATTCTATAAGATGAATAACTGAAATGTTGTGGAAATATGACTATATCTTTTGATATAGTAAATAGTTTCTATAGGTAAAAATAGTGATTTATCGGCAATAAAAAACTCATAAAAATATTTTTATTGATTTTCTTTTTTAATTTCGGATTTGCATAATTTTCGAATCATAGTTAATCAATCGATTAAGCAATTTCTAATTTATGGTTTAATGTTGAATTAAATTGCTTAATAGAATAATGTTAATAAAAACGTAAAGTGAATTAATAAATCATAATTCTGTTACAATTTATTTTGACAAGTCGAAAGTGCTAATATTTTTATTTAAATCTAGTTTTGCGTTGAGACCTGTTGACGTATGTTGTTTGTAGCGAATCGGGTTTTGCTTTGATCTTTGATCATACAAATTCTAAATAGAAACCGGTGGATTAAGCAGAATGTAAATCGTTTGCAACTAATTCAACTCCAGTTACGTTTTTGAGCATTTCCAACGTTTCATGTTATTTTAGAAGCCGGATTTGGGACATCTTCGGTAATTTATCTTGTCTTAATTTTACTGAACATAATATGTTTTACTTAGTACGTGTTATCATCATTAATATTTGTAATATTAACCGAAGATATTGTGGTCTACAAAAGGTTTTCAAATGACAAGCAATAAATGAAGTTACTATAGAATATATGCGCTATACGGGCGCTCTATATAAAGCATTTCGCTATAACGGCCCTCTTCAATTAAGACACGTTTTCGATTTACGGCCTAAAATGTTTCGCTATAACGTTGCCAATCTTGCGCAAGCGCAATAATTGATTCGTTTTACGGCTTTTCGCTTTGCGGCCAAGTTTCGTGGAACTTAGTATGTCTTATTCGAATACGAAAATACAGAATAATATTATAAACTTTATAATAAACCGAAGACATTTTGGTCTACAAAAGGGATTAAAATGACAACCAATAAATGAAGTTCCTATAGATAATGTAGTTTTTGAATAAGAAAATACAGTAAGTTCTATTAAGAACTAGAAAAAAATAGTATTGAATGAAGGAAATTACTGTAGTCTGCAGACAAGATTTATGATACGTTACTTATATAATACAGTTAGACTTTGTGGTCTATAAAGGGTTTGAAAATGAAACCTAACCAATGAAGATCTTATAGATTTCATAGTTTTAAATAAGATTATAGTGTAGATGAATGGAAATTATGAAATACATGAAAATCTGTAGTCTGTAGACAACAAGATTATTGCGATTTTAAATGGGATGTGCGGTGAATGAATTGGATGGTTAAGTAAGTATTCGGTTTCCGCGTCGAGGGAATTAAGCTCCTCGGGCGGACACAATGTGTAAGTAAGGAAGCTCGCAGCGGCACAGCATTATCAAGATCAAAGAAGGAGGTTTTCGGTTGCGCAACGGGAGTTAATATTTTGGCAGACCGCGTAAGATATTCATGGAGTGTTACCTCCACCACCCACACATATGCCACCTGAAGACGGTGAGCAAAACGGTCTAGGCCCTTGTTGCTCACTTCTTCCTCATCTTATTTATATTTATGAGAGATCGAGCAGGCGAAGAGTTTGTCCTTCAATTATTGATCTCCACTGAGACGTCAGCCTGCTGGCGCATTAACTCCGCCACCGGCAGGATTATTGTTGTCGTTTCAGCAGGATGCCGTCCCGCTTCGCGTCGTTGGTCCAGGTTTTAATGAGCCTGTTTATCATATTCCGATGATATACTAAAACCTATTAACCGAACAAGGGCGTACTAGGTGATAAGCTAATACGTGTACAGTCAATTAACCGACGATCTGATACCGCGTGCAGAGGAGAGGCCCATTCCGAGCGTTTGCTGCTGCTGCTGCTCCTGCTGCTGTTAGTTTCCATGCATTATAACCACAACTAGTTACTAACTAACTAAGCTCGTCCTCTCCAACATCAGCGCATGTTATCAGCCAGGAGGAGGAGGAAAACTGGAAGCGACACATTGATTTATTAGTTTTCACCTAACTCATATTTTTTTACTTATAATCCGAGCTACATCTAATCCTCCACTAATTGCGTCGCCCAATTTTCCGTCGGGCATTGCGAAAAATTGCACTGTCCGCGCGTTGTTACCGCTGGACCGGACAGTTTATCTGGCTATTATCAGTGTCCAATCGAGTGTCCTATAAAGCTTCGCTATCTAGAGTCCCGCACTCAAGCTACCCCATTGTCCGCGGCCCCCCTTTTGCCCTTTCATTATTTCGTCAATTCGTGCGATGTGGCACACGGTCAGACGCCCTTCTTCCATTCTCTTCTCCGACAACACTGAGAGAAAAAATACCTTCTCCGACCTATAGCGTCGTCTCCCAACAATAAACCTTGATGAAGCGGCAAAGAAAAAGTTGGACGCACCACCAGGAAAGGAAGAAGTCTATATCTGATTATCGCATCTCTTTAAAGGATTTATTAATTAATTTCGAATTGACGGTTCATTTCGTTCATTCCATTTGTTGTTGTTGGAGAAAACATCATAAATTACTGAGCGAGTTAATGTTAATGTTCAGTAAAGAGAATATTCATGTGCTAATTTGTCAGGCAGAGGTGAAACGCAAACAGCAAATAGTCATTGATTGTTGGCATTGGATCACTTGCGTATGCAATATTCGTGTATGAATAATGTAAATAATATTCATATCAATTTTTACTATCCGATGTTTCAGTTTTAACAATATTTCAACTATTTTACGAATCCAATAATAACCTTTCTTATGTTTAATGCTGACTGTGGCCAAGCCTACTAAATACTATTTTTATCATGGAATTTGACAACATTATTTTTGATGCACTACGTACATAATTGTACACCTGACAAAGATTTGTGTTATGTTAATAATACAGCATAATATTTTGGTTCTGCAGATTGGATAATTTACATATTGACGATGCAATTAAAATATTAATAACTATAATTATATTTTACTTCATAATTTGCTAATAATAAGTATGAATAATGTATGTAAAAATTGTTGAGTCTAGAAATGCGTTATTTAAATGACAATTTAACTATTATTTAAGTTGATAATTATTGCATTTTTTTTTTAAATATTACATTGGATTTTGATAATCATTGGAAATTTGCTATTCTTTAATTAAAAATGAGATTCTCAATGATTTCTAAATGTCTAATTTATTAGTACACCCATACCTTGTTATACGGCCGCTCTTTATACGGCATTTCGCTATAACTTCAATTAAGGCACGTTTTCGATTTACGGCCTAAAATGTTTCGCTATAACGGCAAAAAAGTTTTTCGATGGCGATACATGTTGCCAATCTTGCGCAAGCGCAATAATTGATTCGTTATACGTTAATTATTAAATAGTTACTATTAATATTTTTGAATAGTAAATGTAATTGCATTTAATAAGATGGAGATGTTTCGAGAATTACGGAGAGTGAATGTTTCCTTCGTCTCATTTGTAATGTAACCAATCACGTAATGTTTTGAAGTGCAGATTCGGTTTTGCAATGCCGTTTGAACAGTATCAAAGTCGCTCCTCCGGACGATGATGATGCAGTAATATGTAAGTTCACAGCTGGATGAAACTGAAAGCATCTAATTATCGAATAGACGAATGCGCTCTGGGTAAGGCAAATATGTATAAAATCCGCTGCGGCTGGGCCACCACCATCGGATCGGTTTTAATTAAACGCTCCAATTAATAATACTCGATACACGGGCCGCTCCGGCTTTAAATTATGGCCGAATTATGCAAATATTAGTCGATTAATTTGGACGCGGCTAATTTGAATAAGAAATAAGAGAGCAGCGATTAATTAGCGGCGCAGCGACAAAACTACTCATTACTCTTTTCAGTCTCTCTCTCATTTCTGTTTTCAGTTTCTCGTTTTTATTTTCAGTTGTATTGTTTCACTTGCCCTGCAGCTGGATCGTAAATAACGGGACTGAGATATTTCGATTTTCGCCAATTAATCGAACTCGCTCATTTCGGCGAATTAATTAGCAAGGGAAATGATAAAATCCGGCGTAAACAGCGGTAAATAAATAAATGGAAATTTAGTGCAAATATTATCGGGAGAAACTGACCGAAATATCCTGTCCAGTTGGCTGCACTGCAACTACCACCCTATCCTCTACCCCCTTGTCCTTTCCAACCCCAACACCCCCATCAGCGGGATTTCGTGCAGATTTATTACACGTTTCGCCCAATTACTATTAATCATATTAATAATTTGTTGCCGTCGATTGGGCAACGGATGTTTATTTTAATTTGATATTCCGAGCGCGCGTTTATTGTGATTTATATAATAATGCCCGAAAATTCGACGCTCCGCCTCGGTTGTTACACCACCGAAATGCATTATTTCGACGGGGGGAAGAGGGGTTTCGGTGGTTCTGCGACGAATTTATTTACCATCTCTGAATCAGTTTCAACACGTAATTAATAGACTGCGCCGAATTGAAATCGCGTTATTTTTAACTCTGCATTATCATTTAGTCGAGTTTCGACATCCGGTTTAAATACCGAATTATATTTAGAGGCAGCATTGAAATTAGAGTAGGTGTTTGACATAAGTCAATTTAATTTGTATGTAAAGGATTTTAATTAATATTTACTTGTAACTTTCAAAATGTCAATAGGTAATTAAAAAATATGTTTTCTATTTCAATCATATTGGAGTATTGAGTTATAATATTTAATTTACATTACAATGTAAAAAGAGTTTCTAGAAATGTTAAATTAATTAGAAGTTTTATAACTTATTTATTAATTAGATTAACGTGTTTCAATTATTCTTCGCTTGCAACTTTCAAACTTAATTTATAATTTATAAACTGCTCTCCACAATCATATTTAAATATTGATACAGTTGCAAGGCTTTCTTCATCTAATTTACATTACAATACGTAAATTACTCAATTTCAATAAAAGTTAAATTAATTATAGGATTCATTAGTTGTTGAATAACATTATTTTGGCTATTTCTAAAACTGAACTACACTTTTGTTTTCTTCATTAAGAGTTTTCATTAGGTGTATGTAAGGTCATTATGATGATGACTAATTAAATAAATCTTAATCAGTATTGTTTTTTTAATAAAGAAATGATATCTACGCAATTATTGGAAAAAAATATTTTTTGTTGGGGTGGTTATTTTATTATGTATTTTGTGTAAATAGTTGAAGCAAATTTATAATTACAAACTTACAGACAAAACTTATTAGGCAATACAAGCACATAATCACATTTTATGTTTTGATAGGAGTCAAGTTTTGACATCTTAAAACTATTTCTGATTAACAGTTGTTATGAACAATTTTGTTTTATAATTGGCTTCTCCTTTGCTTTATATAATATCGTTTTTGCTTTATTTATTTTTTTCAACATTATTTTTTGTTGATTTTAATTGTGGGAAACTGTATTGTTGCAACAATCGTTTTAGTTTTTAAAATGTTCAATATTATTCAATTTTATGTTGATTTTAGGAAACTGTATTGTTTTAGTTTTACATTTCAACAAAATTTAATTTTAAATTGATTTAAAGAAATTGTGTTGTTTCAAATACCGGTTTAGTTTTACTCAATTTCAATAAAAGTTAAATTAATTATAGGATTCATTAGTTGCTGAATAACATTATTTTGGCTATTTCTAAAACTGAACTACACTTTTGTTTTCTTCATTAAGAGTCTTCATTAGGTATATGTAAGGTCATTATGATGATGACAATCAAATATTTAATTAAATCAATCTTAATCAGTATTGTTTTTTAATAAAGAAATGATATCTACGCAATTATTGGAAAAAAATAATTGTTGGGGTGATTATTTTATTATGTATTTTGTGTAAATAGTTGAAGCAAATTTATAATTACAAACTTACAGACAAAACTTATTAGGTAATACAAGCACATAATCACATTTTATGTTTTGACATCTTAAAACTATTTCTGATTAACAGTTGTTATGAACAATTTTATTTTATAATTGGCTTCTTATTTGCTTTATATAATATCGTTTTTGCTTTATTTATTTTTTCAGCATTATTTTTTTGTTGATTTTAATTGTGTTAACTGTATTGTTGCAACAATCGTTTTAGTTTTTAAAATGTTCAATATTATTCAATTTTATGTTGATTTTAGGAAACTGTATTGTTTTAGTTTTACATTTCAACAAAATTTAATTTTAAATTGATTTAAAGAAATTGTGTTGTTTCAAATACCGGTTTAGTTTTACATAATTTAATGTTATGTTGATTTCAAATCGAAATTATAATCTGACAGATTGAATGCCATTGTCCCATTTGTAAATTTATTTTCTTAATTTTAAAGACGTTTATGTTAGGGTTTTTGTATATTTTTTTAAATGTTAATTACATAATGTTAATTACATAAAACATGTTAAAATATTGTTATAATTAAGATATATTTGCTGGTGAAGAAATGCTGCACTATTGAATGTAGTTTTGGTCTGAAGAGTTGGATGAGAATTAGTGTGAGTGGTGTAAATAAACTTGTAGAGCGTTAGCAAAATATACGACGGCGAAATGTGCATGCTTAATTCCCTAGGATTATCGGAATCGTGCCGAAATCGAAATCACAGCAATTTGTGCAAACCTAATTGTAAGTGTTTAAACTGCATAAATCTCGCAGCGCTGCGTAATCAAGGGATATCCGTGGACGTATTTGCATAGTGATTATGTGCGCGGTTTCTCTTTCTCTCGTCGCGCCCGGCGTGTTTTTCCTGGGTGGCGAAGAGTCGAGGGGGCGGCCGTGGGTGGTGGTCCGGGAGGAACGGTAGTACAGGCGCCGGGACATTAGCATTTTAACACGCTTCGCAAGCTGTAAAGTGTCAGCAGAGAAGGGGAGGAGGCCCTTAACCCGGAGCATCTAATTTACATGACAGCCAATCTATTAAAGGGAAAAATGCAAATCCTCTCTGCTCCGCTCCACCTCACTCTCTCTCTCTATTCTCCATCTGACCAGAGTCAGATTTACAGCGTTCTCCCTGCGAATTGATTGATTTCAATTTGTCCGGGGCCGCCTCTCTCTGAAAGCATTTAAATGTATTCAGATTACACGGGAATTAGCATTGGGTCTGTTTTGAGTTATGGCCCTGCCTCGGACCATATTCCC
The DNA here is from genome assembly GCA_018845635.1 of Nicrophorus orbicollis. NCBI lineage: Eukaryota > Metazoa > Arthropoda > Insecta > Coleoptera > Silphidae > Nicrophorus > Nicrophorus orbicollis. The sequence continues at coordinate 346,503 of JAFMTC010000590.1, forward strand.
CGGCCGTCCATAATGAGAGTGTGCATACACTTGATGCTTTGTTGCTTCGTGTGACGATGGAAAACGGCGCTCCACCGTTGGATGGAAAATCGTAATTGGCGGGATAATTTACGTCCGGCCATAATAGATAGAGTAGGAATTTAGTGCCTGCCTCCTGATGTTGCTGTTGCTGCTGTAGCTGTTGCTCTCATCAGCCTCCGGCTCTACCACAATTCCTTCGAGCAGGAAGAATAAACTAAATCCGAGATACGATCTTCTCCTCTTTTCCTTTCTCGTTTCTTTTCCAGTCGTTCCTCGCAAACACACAGGCGTACGCAATTTGCTTCGATTCACAACGCGAGGCTTTGATTGAATCCGAGGTAATAACGTAACCAATCAAAATAATCCCAGCTAAAATCGAAACGAATACAAATAACCGTATAGTACTCTAATATTACAAGTCTGAATGCTAATATAGGTGCAAAATGCAATAAGTATTAAAGCCTTCTCATTTAACGATTTCAATTCAGTCGAATCAACAATAAGTTACAAATAAAATGAATATTTTTGTCACCTAAAAATTTCTAAAGCTTAATGCCTTCCTTTTACAACATCATTGGGCAGAAATACCTTTGGACTATAGACCCTTGCAGCAACATCATTTTATTTTCAAGATCATATAGTCAGAATTGCTTAGAAAATGTGCGATTTCTTATAAAACACCTCGCTTTACGGCCTAGATACCTTCCGCGAAACTTGGCCGCAAAGCGAAAAACCGTATAGGGAATCAATTATTGCGCTTGCGCAAGATTGGTAACATGTAGATATATCGACATAGAAAAAAAGTTGTTTTTGCCGTTATAGCGAAACATTTTAGGCCGTAAATCGAAAAAGTGCTTTAATAGGGAATAGGGACGATATAGCGAAATGCCGTATAAAGAGCGGCCGTATAGCGAGGCATGGGTGTATATAATGATTATGAATTTATCACCTTCTTACTAATATTTAGTCAATTAAACGGTATCCAATTGGATTTTTTAGAAATGTTATTATTTCTTTTTCAATTAATTGGCTATTAGAATGTACTTTTTTGCAATTATTACAAATATTAGCTTAATAGCTTTTATTTAAAAAATCTTTGAACACAAAGATCAATGGTCTTTGCAGCAATAGTATTTTTTTTAAAGAATTGCTTAGAAAAAGTGCGTTTTCTTATAATATTTAATGTTTATGAAATTATCACTTTCTTAGTAACATTTTGCCAATTTAACGACACCCAATTAAAATATAATATATGTTACATTTTTAGTAACAATTATTATTATTTGTATTTTTGTAAGAATCATTTAATTTCCTTTTCAATTGATTGGTTATTTAAGAATGTACTTTTTTTGTATTTCTGTTTCTTAAGTGTACTTTGAGCGGAATGACCTCAGTCGATATCCCTTTAGCCAAATAAATATGTTTAAATAAATATTTGATAATTTCGTCAAATTCGTTTATAACGAAAATGTAACTTTTTATATTGAAATGATGTATTCCGTGAATATTATAATTGCATGCTTTTTCGAGCCCTGCAGGATGCTTTAGTTGTTGTGTAAGTAGTAATGATCCAACTTGTACGACGACTTTAATTTGGGTAGAAAAAGTTGGAGAGGCCGAAATTCAAATGATGAATTCGAATGCTCCACGAGTCGAAACATTAATTATTCTTATTATGTCCCCCCCTTATTACGCAGGCAAACACAAGAGAGGCCCGATTACATTGTGCGCTTGCCCTCCGCTTCTTTTCAATCTACCTGACTAATTCCTAATTTCGCTCCGATTGTTCTCCGAAACTTAAACACGTCTGCTAATTAGGAAGGAGGGCGTCCCGAAAAGTGTTCGCAGCGTGTTCTTTCGTTGTTTCCAACCAGACGCAATCAATTGGTTCCGCGCGGCGGAAAATTAATGTTTGATTGTGTGCAGACGAAGACGAAGAAATGGAAGGCCGTTATATTGTATGGGCATGGAATGATACGCACAAACACTCGATCTCTGTTGTTTTTTTTTGTTGTTCTTTTGCACCTCCTTTTGCCGAAGCCACGGAAACGTACGTGGAAATGAGAAGAAAAGGAAGAAGTTGTTGTTGGTGAACAACAAGAAGAAGGAGCGATGCGGTTCAGTGAACCCGCAGCTCAGGTTGGATAAGGGCTTAATAAGTAAACGGTAAACAGACTGTGCGTCCCTTATATACAAACACACAACTGCACACTCACACACAGTGTATCGTAATCTCATCTGTATTTGGTGCCTAAGAAGGCAAACACACACAGAGCCGGCCGTTATTTTGCGAAAGAAATATGTTCAGCGCGTTTCACTTCCGTTTCAGGCATTGAGCCTCGCTCGGACTGCAATCGGCACGTGCTGTTTGCGTGGAAACGTGTCGCATCCCCGAAACCAGATTGCTCTCGCTAATTCCCAGCCACCGAATCTAAAAGAATGCAAAGCGAAGAATAGGATGGGAATGAGAGAAGTGTACACATAAAAAAAACGAGAGGACTGAGGCTTTGGTACAATTCAACAAGGGGAAATCCTCGAATGTATATAGAGAACGTGTCCCGGACACTCGATGGCTGGATCTACAGTGATTTACGATCACACCTAAATGGTCCCACTGAAAGACTTCTTTACTTTTCGTTGTAGCAGTCCCACTTTTCTTTTCTTTTTATTTACGAATGCACTCACAAGTTAATTTTTCATGCTCATGCATATGCATCGAATCCATTACCACCAATTGCCATTACATGTCTGGAAAAGGAAGAAGTACTTACTTGGCAATTTGATCTTACACCTTTTTCTTTCTTTCTTAAGTTCTTAAGGCCATTCATTAAATTGCTTTTTTAATTGTACATTTCTTTTTATCCTTTTCAATTTTAAAAGACATTACAATATATCATTACTAATAGCAACATAATTACATTGCTTTCTTATTCATTTATACATTTGCTTATAAAGAGTTATTTCTAATGTTCTAACTATTCGTCTTTGAGTCGCACAACTATTAACTAATTAATTAACAAATTTGTATATTATTCTCTTACTATTAGAATCTATTGAATGCTGGAAGATTTTTTGACAACTTACTAAAGTTAAATACACCCATACCTCGCTTTATGGCCTAGATACCTTCCGCGAAACTTGGCCGCAAAGCGAAAAGCCGTATAAGGAATCAATTATTGCGCTTGCGCAAGTTTGGTAACATGTAGATACATCGACATGGAAAAAAGCTTTTTTTGCCGTTATAGCGAAATATTTATGGCCGTAAATCGAAAACGTGTCTTAATTGAAGAGGGTTGTTATAGCGAAATACCGTATAAAGAGTGGCTGTATAGCGAGGTATGTGTGTTGCATTAATAGTACTTTCCTAAACTTTCAAATATCAATTCAATTCATCAAATTATTTAGTTATTAATATTTTTTTAAATTTAAATAAATAATATTAATGTATATTTCATAATTTTGTGGTGTGTTGAACAGAATAAGTATGTTGTGTTCTACCATTATTATCCAATATTTATATATGTAATTTATATATGTAATTGTACGCACTTCTTAACTACTTAGTGGATATTTATGTAACGACGATTCTTAATTACTAAGTCTTTAATAACTTCAAATACGTACATTCGTTTAATCACATTATAATTAGGGAATCATACTTTCTTCCCTTAGCAAACATAATGCTCCCACTATTGGGATACATAGTTAGTTTAAGTTAAACTAACGAAAAAGTTAGTCTTGGAAGAACAGACTTAGCTAGAAAACTAAGGAATTAAATTAAGTTAATTATTAGGTTCTAAGACCATGAACCTAATAATTAACTCAAGAGTTAAGTTAATTATTAAGTAATAGTAATTATTAAGTTAACACAGCTGGCGATTTTCGCGACAATTTGCGCGTTTGAAAGGGCTCCATTTAGCAAGATCATCACTGTCCTTTTCGTCCATTTTTTTTTGTGCGTCGTACAATAGTACAATAATATGATAAATATTGATCAGTCGACACCTTTCATAAATTTATTATAATCTATAACGCATATTGGCTTCCAATTTTTTTCATTTATCTTCCAATCAATATTTTAACTTTCTGTACTACTGGCTGAATGAATTGTAAATATCATTCGAACAGGTCTTCTTGATTGCCAGCTTTGAAAAAAATGTCTTTTTGGCGACGAAACAAAGACGGACATCTTTAGTAAATTCTGAATATTATCTAAGAAAAGATTCGAGTTAGCTTTGTATATATATTTAAATTATGAATATTTGCATGAAAACGAAACAAATTTATGGTTCCTTATCTTTATTATGTAATCAAACATCGAAAAAAAGTAAAGGTGTTGAATTTAAACAAAAAGAATGAGTTATTTCTTGCAGTTTCATATGTAAACGTTCAAAAAGGTAAAAATACCCGGCCCGCTGATAGACAGCAGTTTGCGTAGTGGGTATTTAATTAACTTAAGAGAAGAACGTAACTCTTAGTTAATAAATTATGAAATCAACACTTATATAGTTGACTCAACTTATAAAAATACTCAATAAAACTACTTAGAATATTCGCATTTGATATTCAAAAACTTAACAACGACGTAACTACTATATAATACACGGTGTCCAGAGATTTTTTTAATCAAATAACTCAATATCTTGTTTCACAAATACTTTTTCATAGTGCTTAATAATTATATCTTAATGTGGGCTTTTTTTAACGAATAGATTGCAACACGTGTAAGTTGTTATTTATTTTCGTTGTTAAAATTGCGATTTAACGATGACAATTTGATGCTGCAGTTTAATTTCGTGCCGTTTCGTTGAAAAGTTGAGAGAAGCCGGGATCAAAGGTATCCGTAGGCCGTGTAACACATCCAAATTTATTGTATTCAAGCCTAGGTGATGATGACGGGGTTGTTACCGTTTATCATTTCCAGAAGCGGGTCGCAGTTATTAGTGTTTCCTTTCGCAGCCAGACATGTCAGACGTGTACGCGCGCAGTAATTTTCCAGGACAGGAGTAAATCCCGCATCCGCGAATTCCTGCCAGATTACCGTCATCATCCGTGCCTCCCCGTACAAACGCACAAAGTTCTTTGGCAGTTTGCGTCAAAGCATTAAAATACTTTGGCGCCGAAGAATTTTCATTTCGACTCCCCCCAATCCTGACGAGTAAAAGAGAGGAAGAGGGATGTGCCGAGGAAAGTTGGCGCGAACAAGTGTATAAACCGTACCATAATCCTTCTTGCTTCGCCTCCTTTTCTCTTCTGAAGATGAAGTTTACTTCGACCGGCTCCGCAGATATAATATGCTTTCTGCAATGAGCGCCGACAAAAGAAGCGCACTCAATTTTAAAGCTGCCATTACGCGAAAATACCTCTTTGTCTCTTTCTCTTTTATTTCACTTTCCCATTCGCTCATTCTCTTCTCTCTTCTTTTTAAACGACGATTTAATAAGGCCAATTTGCGCGAAATATTTCCTCTCCTCATGCTGCATCGTAAAACTTATTTACAGACTTGGTCTCTCTTTCTCTCATCTCTTCGATTCTTGTCCGCTGTCTTTTTTTTGTTTGTTTGTTTGTTTGTTTGTTGTTTTCCCATCAGATGCAAATGAGTATTCCGCTGCGCAGCGGAAAAATAAATGGATACAGAAATACAGCGACATGCAACGGCAACAGCACAAAAATAATAGCCGCAACAACAGGCGAAAATTTATAATGAGAAGCGTTGACCCAACTATACACCTGTTACTACTTGGAGACATACACGGCAAATGCCATCACCAATATGTATTCTCTTTGTTTTTGGTCCTTGAATGGCGCAACTTTATTTCTATAGCCGTATGGAATTGTTTATTACTTCATGATTATGTTTTCATGTAATATGTGTAAATATAGATAAATACATATAAAGTGTTTAAAACTGGCGATAAATAATTATTTTAAGGTGTGTGGTAATAGTTTTCATGTAAATAAATATTTTGTAAACTAATAAAAACGTATAAATAATTTCATAAAACTAAAGTTTTATTACTAATTGCTAAGAAGCTGATTTAGCTAATTTCATAACCACAAATAAATGGCGATAACCAAGAAAACTGTGCACATTGAGCTTATAAAATGTATACATATACTTGTCTACTTTACATTATACACGTACTTAGCAGTATTGTTTTGTAGAATTTATCCCAAGCAACATTGGACTTTTTAAAGTTACTTGGGAGAAATAGAATAACTGTTTTTACAGATTGAGTTTATACAATTTATAAATATACTTGGCTTCTTCAGAATATACACGTACTTATTGTTACAGTATTGTTTTGTAGAATTTATCCCAAGTAACATTGAACTTTTGAACAAGTTACTTTGGATAAATAAAATAACTTTTTTACACATTGAGTTTATACAATTTATACATATACTTGTCTACTTTACAATATACACGTACTTAACAGTATTATGTTGTAGAATTTATT
>JAFMTC010000590.1:353504-365177 GCA_018845635.1 Nicrophorus orbicollis
TGATCCCAAGTAACATTGGACTTTTATAAGTTACTTGGGATAAACACAATAACTTTTTTACACATTGAGTTTATACAATATATATATATATACTTGGCTACTTTACAATTCACACGTACTTATTGTTATAGTATTGTTTTGTACAATTGATCCCAAGTAACATTGGACTTTTATAAGTTATTTGGAATAAATACTGTAACTTTTTTACACATTGATTTTATACAATTTATACATATACTTGTCTACTTTACAATATACACGTGCTTAGCAGTATAATTTTGTAGAATTTATTGCAAGTAACATTGGATTTTTAAAAGTTACTTTGGATAAATAAAATAACTTTTTGAACACATTGAGTTTATACAATTTATACATAAAGTTGGCTACTTTACAATTTACACGCACTTATTGTTATAGTATTGTTTTGTACAATTGATCCCAAGTAACATTGGACTTTTATAAGTTACTTGGGATAAACACAATAACTTTTTTACACATTGAGTTTATACAATATATATATATATATTTGGCTACTTTACAATACACACGTACTTGTTGTTACAGTATTGTTTTGTAGAATTTAAAGTAAATTGGTCTTTTATAAGTTATTTATAATAAATACAATAACTTTTTTTACACATTGACTTTATACAATTTATATAAGTACTTGTCTTTACAATATTGAACGTTCAATAGTTACTTAAGATTAATTGCTCTTACAAAAAAGTTGGTGATTGAGGATGTATTATGAAATACTTAATAAATAGTTTAATTAATGTTATTCATTTCATAGCATTACTAGAATTAAGAAATAACGTTATACTTTTCTTAAATGATGAAAATATTAGAATTTTTATCGTTGTTTTATTTATTCACTTTGTATGTTATATAATGATTGCATCTCATTTTTGAGGAAAAAAGAATACTTTGAATGATTTGCAAAATTGTCATCAATGAATTACATTATTTTTTGAGAAAAAAAATGTTGTTTTGTATGAATTGTAAAAATTAATGAATTGGAAAGTATGTGTATGGAATGTTAAGCTCTATCCAAACGTTAGTGACTATAAATACGTCTACTTGAAGAATGGTTTATATCTATTTTTTGGAATATAAAATCGTGCCATTGTGTCTTGCATTATTTGCTTATCGATAGTTCCTCTTTCGGTTTAGCGAACGGTGTCAGTAGCTCGTAAAATCCATCAAAATTTCGGACATTTTTATGCTCCCATATAGATGGTAAACGGCGTTTTAACTATATTGGAGTTTAACGATAAGTGCAAGGCCACAACCATGAAATGGGGGCGAACCATCCCAGTTCCTCATTATGATTTAAGAGCGTTCGACGGGAATGTTTTTTTAAAAAATTGAATGACAAAAAAAAAGCACACGAACCAACTTGGAATGATATGCATCAGCTTACCGCACTGCGCGCTGCATAATGAATGCGGGACTTTGATTTAGCAGGTGCAGCTTACTAATAGACGTTTGAGTGGGAAGTTTGCGAAGTTTTCCTCGAAGTCCTCCCCGCTTTCACGGGAAATGGAGGTGCGGATCGAAGCAGGAAGAGAGAGCGAAGAAAGAAAGAAAGAAAACGGAGAACGAGCAGTAGGAAGGGTGAGACTGGAAGTGTTTATTCTTGAAGTAGTCCTCATCCAGACTCTCACATAAATAGAAGCGATTATGTGTTTCAAGAGCGAATGTAAAATGTTTATAGCGAACGGCCGAAACGGCTGGCATCTCATTCGCACCGGGCCGAAACCATAATAATGGTACATGTGTATCGAGCAACCCCATAATTTATCTGCTTTTCTCTTAAGATGCGCGTCTGAGGAGGCGATATCTCGTGCCGATATCGCAGGAACGCCATTTGTGTATGCGCCATATCCGAACGCACCGTCCAGTGTTTAATGTTTTCATTTACACGCGCGATAAACATCCTTGTAAAACGTGCCCAACTTCTATGGCCAATAAAAATATCCACGGTGATCTTATCCCGAAGAGCACCTGCAGCTATAACTTTGTATAGAGTCCGGAACGTAAGTGCAGTGTTATATCACTGACACGTTATTTCATACAACGTTGGAATAACTAAACACACATGGATGTTCTTTCTTCTCATGTTAACTTGTAATTCATAACATAGCATTCTAAAAAGGCTTTTTTAAGTTGTAAATGAGTAAGAATTCAAGCTCAAACGTAAGATTTAATATAGGTGAATATTCGGAAAAACAGTGGTACATCGTTTTGAGATACGAGCGATATTCTGCTTTGAGATGAGAGCAAGATTTGAGATACGAGGAATCGCACAATACACCGCTGCACACGACACCAACAGTTTCTCCCACCTCAGACTAGACCTCGGTCTGTGTGCTTGTTTCCCTAGTTTTGTATTTTTGATAAGTTGGGTTCGCGTTTTTTGCTTTTTGTACATTTACTAAACATTGCTTTGAGATACGAGCAATTTGACATACGTGCAAGGTTACGGAACGAATTAAACTCATACGTCGAGGTACCACTGCATTAGTAAAGAAATATTTTATACATATTTTAAGTAGGGCAAAAAGAACTATGGTCTATAACCCTATGTAATTGCAATAGCAATAATTGTATTATATTTTCTCTATTTTTCTATTATAAATATATTATTTCTCATATTTATAAGTCATAATGTGATCAATTTTTCCGCTCAAAACATTTTGATATTTTTTGTTCGTTATATAAGAATGAATTTGTTTTTAAAAGCTATGAACTTTTATTGAGCTAAAGCCCGTCTCTTATTGCTAATTGCTAGAAGTTGAACACTAAATTTATATGAGTTTACTCTAATAATATCATATTTAGTTATAGCAGTTTTATAGTATAACTTTAATTTTATTTACATGCCCATTACTTTTACGTTGAAAAGTTTGCCATTATCGTTTAAAATGCATTTTATGATAATTTCATAAGTTTCATCATTTTTACGAAATTTATTTTAAAATGATGCTGTAATTGCCTACTGGAATTGCTCAAAGTACTCATTGCTTTTTTAGATGTTTTTTTTGTGTGTTAATAATCAATAATTATAAAGATTTGTGAAATTGATCATTTCAAATACCGGTAGTAAAAGCAGTTTTATGAAATAAATTGTAAATGGTGTAGATTTCGAATGCGATGTAATAAAATAAAGTTCATAATATGAATATATTTCTCGAAGGCAGGACAGGACTTTGATCCAGGCTTAATTAAGTAGCGGAAGCAGAAGCCTGTTTTCTCCTTGGCTTTGCGAAGTCGTCGGCAATTGCAGATCCTATCTGCTCCTATCGAAGACAGTAGTCCCGTGTACATTCAGATGTGTATAATTAATCGTAAACGCCTTGTGCCAGGTAGTTCCATTTATTACGGCGCCGCATACGATCCCTCATTCGCACAACTTCTCGGTACTTGCCTACTGTTTTCGTTACGTCGACTCTTGTATTTTTGTTTGCGCAAAATTGCGCAACAATAAATTCCCACTAGAAGTCGTTTATCATTTATGCAGCAACCGCAGCAGCAGGAGATGATCTCTTCTGTTTGACTGTAAATGTTATTGACGTTACAACGATGTCGTCTTTTAGGTGAGATGTTTCTGATTCTGATTGTGAGGAGTTATAAGAATTTATAAGAAAAAAATAGATCTCGGATTCCCAACGAAAGTTGCACCATTGTGGCGGTCACGTTTCCCGGGTAAATTACACGTTGGCCGTGATATTGGATCGGGCCGTTACCGCCTCTATATGTAATACGATTTTCTCGGTATTTGGATAACAATGAAAGTAGAATGGAAGAGGAGGAGGAAGAAAAAAATAAGAGAGGAGTTAAAACACTGAAAGATAACGAAAATAAGAACGAAGAGGAACGTGACGTGCGGGGGATATCTGATGTCGAATAAATTTAAACGGGCGATATAGATGGAAGATTTCGTTAGTTTTTTATATATAAATAGTTCATTGGATAATAGGCCTTCATTCTTAGTGTTGGTTCGATGTTGCTTAAGTTGTATTTTACAAATTAAAGCTTTTCATTTTAAGATTCTCTAAGACTTTTTGAAGAAGATTTCGTTAGTTTTTGATATATAAATAGTTTATTGGATAATAGGCCTTCAATATTATTGTTCGTTCGATGTTGCTTAAGTTGTATTTTATAAATTAAAGCTTTTCATTTTAAGATTCTCTAAGACTTCCTGAAGAAGATTTCGTTCGTTTTTTATATATAAATAGTTCATTGGATAATAGGCCTTCAATTTTAGTGTTGTTTCGATGTTGCTTAAGTTGTATTTTGCAAATTAAAGCTTTTCATTTTAAGATTCTCTACGACTTTTTGAAGAAGATTTCATTGGTTTTTTATATATAAATAGTTCATTGGATAATAGGCCTTCAAGCTTAGTTTTGGTTCGATGTTGCTTAAGTTGTATTTTACAAATTAAAGCTTTTCATTTTAAGATTTTCTAAGACTTTTCAAACTTTTTGTTTAATTTTCTTTGAATTAAAGTTACTTTTTCTTTAATTACATTCTTTGATTTTATTACATGTATAATTCGTAACCTGATTATAATATTCTTCAGCAATATTCATAGTTTATTTATCCAATATCTCCTGGATTTACGTATTATTACTAGAAAAAGGTGATCGATCAACATAAAAAAAGACTGTGCTCTAATTCCATTACCCTATTGTAAATACAAGAACCGACACTTTTTGACATTGTCTTTCTGACACGTTCTTACATGCAGCATTCATACTGAAGATCTTTTCTTGATCTTGAGTTTTTTTCGGCGATCAGAAATAACAGTTCCGTAGCAGACCAAAATAATCACTCAGGTAATATGATTCACATTAGTTTACACTATTGAAATAACGAATTGAAAACGGAGAACATAAAGACATTGATTTCACTCTTGTATTTCATACTGACTGAATAATGCAAAAATATAAGGATAATTTTCGAGGTACCGTAGAGATAGGTATACCACATATGAATCTCAAAAAGTAGAAGGATTAGATAAAAAAAAACAGTGTGTATACATTCTTTAGAAGAAATTATTAATTTACGATGCGAAACGGTTGAAATCCATTAAGCGGTTTTCGAGATATTTCATAGCAAAGTTTGAGTTCCGTAAATCTAGTGTTAAATAGTTAATTGTAAATATTAACGAATTTATTCGATTCTGCTCAAAATAATAAATTGATTTAAAAATATGAAAAAAATATGTATAAGTTTTCGTAGAAATGTAATATGTATAGTTATTGCAAGAATTAATGGGTTTGGTTTACTTTGAAATATCATTACATGAATAAACATCATTTTATCTATAAATACAAGTTTTTACTACTATAATTAGTAATTTCATTGAAAACTTTAATTATTGAATGAATCAAACTAGTTATTATTTATTGCAATATAAAGTCAGAACTTGCAATACTTTAATTTGTGTTAACATATTGTGTTATACTGGTTCGATTTTGCATAAGTTGTATTACACAAATTAACACTTGTTATTTTAAGACTTCCGAACACTTTAAACTTTATAAATCATTTTTTAATGAATAATTTTCTTACATATAATTCTTAACCTGTATTATAATATTCTTCAGCAAAATGAAGAGTATAGCTGTTTACATAAATAATAATTTGTAAGTATTGTTTAATTTGTTATAAAACGTTCAAAATAAATTGATTTTGAGTTTTCTAATCCCATATGAATATTTAATGTGAATCCAAAACTTAATGGGTTTGGTTCATAATTTGATATATCAACTAATTATGAGGAAGACATTTCTTGTATGCACTAACCTATTCTTTTTTCTAATCTAAAATCCGTATTTGCAAAACACCAATGATTTAGGTATTAACTCATATTAAGATGACCTTTTTGTCGTTGATTTTTTCTTTTTTTGATTGTGTGCAGATGATGTTTTTGTTTTTTCAAAAATGTATTTGAATTTCAGTTTGCTTTTCAATTATGCTTTTGCGCTGTTTCATGTATATTTCCATGTACATGTTGCTTTTTTGTTTTAATTACAGACATTTGGAGCAAATGCGCTGCTTCGCATTCGTTCCGAATCGCAATTAATTACGTAATTGCCAAACACTGGAGCTTTCGTTCGAATTCTAATAACATTTAGGAATTTCCTTCGATTAGGTTTTCGATGTTTGCATTTCACCGCCCACCCTCCAACCGACTGCTGTTGTCTGCCTGTCTCAGTCGGATGTTGTCCTGGGCTCGACTTATCGATTAGACTCCCCTGTATAAGCAAACACACGCAATTTCCGGTGCGTCTTTATTTTCCTCATCCTCCTCTTCGACGTAGTTTTCCCGCCATATTTGCATTGGGAATTTGCCCGAGGATAGCAAGAAGACACGAGCGGTGAAGAGAGAGGAGATTTCGAGCCTGTCGAACATAAATTTGCTGTTGCCTTTACTTTTCTCTTTCTTCCCCTCTCTTCTGTTCTCTCATCCTTTATTTGCGAAAAGTAATGATCGAGGTTTAATGTCGCGATCGGCAAAGCGTAAATTTTATAATTCATAAAACCGGGCTGTTACAATGTTACGCCTTATTAAAAAGAAGTGGCGGATCCGGCGGTGGCAATTGATGGCCACGCAACACCACGAACAATTGACTTTCCATACCAGTTCGATGTACATACAAACACACACACTCGGAGAATTTATGTTATATATATTATTCATTCGCCGTTTGCACGCCTTTACATTGAGACATTACTTTCGACCTTTTGCCATTCGGCTTCTCGTATGTCGATTTCAAGCAAAACGAGAACAAATTCAACTTCAGAGTAATACATTTATAAGGTCCTTCAGTTTTCAAACGAGTTAATTCTATCAAATCTTTACACTTTTCTAATTTTATATTTAAACAGAAAATGTAGTTTATTTCATTTGTAATTTTCATTAAGTTATTCAAATTGTTTGATATACCTGTAATTCACATATAGATTTGCAGCAAAACGAATTAAACTTCAATGCATGAAGTCCTTTAGTTTAAAAACGTGTTAATTCTATTAAAACCTATTGCAATGACGCTTTTTCAACTTCACATTTTGTATATTGAAATATAAGTGAATTTAAATGTATTTTGATATGATTTCTATACATTCTTTAAAATCTAATAAAAAAAAAACGAATTGCATTTTAATATAAATGTAATACATGTTACTTTGGAATTATTTCTAAAAGCAAGTCAATTCTATAGTGATGTCAAATAGAAAAAATTGAGACAATTTTCATATTAAAAACAAATATAGATTTATTTTTACTTTACTTTGAGCTATTCATTTATTTTTTGAAATAACTGTAAGATTTAGATGCGTTTAAAAAAGTAAACTAGATGAAAGTCATTATATTAGTAATGGTAATTAGAATTCATTATTTAATTGCTGCTAAAACATCAGTAATATTTAAATTACTCTATAATGGTATTTGGATTTGTGATATATTTTGAATGTTATTATACATTTGGCGAAATTCCTGTTTAATACGTGCAGTATCGAAAATAGTAATTTTATGGGTAATGAGTGTAATGTGCATTTCCATTTTAGTGTGGTTGATATTGGAGATTTTATAGCATTATAATTACAAAGTTATGGTTAACTAAATTTAACAGGTTTTGTTATTAAACATCATTATAAATCCAATCACCTAAACATATAAAAATATAGATTTATATATAGAAAGGCATTCAATAGCCCTTGTATTAAGTTTATTTTTTGTAATTGTTGTTGCAATAAATCTTGTTACGAAAGTTATATTTAATTATTAATCAAATATATCTTAATTCAGTTTTTATTATTAACATTATATTATGTAATAATTATTTTAACTGAAAGTAAATCATGTATTTTATCGGATTATGAAAATCGTTGCAAACCCGAACAAATTACCTTGTAAAATTAAGCACTTAAATAACAGGTTATCATCTGACTTAACTCTAATTGGTTTTCACTTTTACGTGGCCGGTAATAAGGTACGTTGGACGGAATGTAATGATGGTCTATTTTCTGAAAATATATTGAATTCAGTTCCTTTTACATTCCTAACGCCGTTGCTGTTTTTTTTTTGTTGTTGTCTATTCCATGTGCGCGCCTTTTCATTTCCAGTCTCCGCTGCATTTTCACCTGGAAAATATGAAGAAAGGAAATGTATATTTGTACATGGAATACTTGCTTTTTGATCAAAAGTCGAAGAAGAACCGGTGGAAGTCGTCGAAGACGAAGAAGAAGAATGTACGGAGGATGCAGCGAGTTAAATGCGAATCCATTCATGCGAAAGCTCTTTTATTCCTGCTGCTTGCCTTTGTGCACTTCCAACGCTGAAAATATTATATATATATATATAGTTTTGCATCTTTCAGTGTGACTTTGTATTTGTATGGAAGTGTGTGTGTGTATACACATACAATTCAATCAGGTTTTGATTTATATCGCATCGCCTTCTGAGCGGAGACGACGTCGCCCGATAAAATACAGATTTGGAAATAAAAAGGAAGGGAGAAATCATATCGAAGGGAATAAATCGTGCGCTTTATTTCCAGATTCGGTGGCGGAATGGGGGGAGGGTGGAGAAAATGGGGAGAAAACGTACATGCAGAGACACACGAAAGTGATTGTAGTTTGCATTCACTTTAACGTTTTTCGGATAATCGAGTGGGCGTACTGTCCGAGCACGTTCCTTTGATTAGGAGGACCACCCTCGCTCTCACTACTCACTCCGTCATCTTTATTTCGGTTTCTATTGTGTTGTTGTTTTTTTTTGTTGGTTTGTTTGTTGGTGGGGGTTGCCATGGCGAAGCGACAACAATGGATTCGGACTCGGACTCGGTAGTCATTATCATCCATTATTTTGCTCTCACTTTGTTTTTGTACAGCTCTAATAAAAGGTACTTTCCTCAGAGCTATTAACATAATAATTTACATCTTTCCTGCCTAATGGCTGTCATTAGGGTTTATATCGAAGGCTACGATCGAGATTTTTCCAACTTGCAATATATTCAACCCGAATGAATGATATTCAAGAATTACGCAAGCAAAAATCGATTTAAACAATCTCTTAAAGATGGTGTTGCATATATTCATACACATTATGCGAGCTGTCAATAGTGAGTTACTTGAATGCCGTTTACGATTCACAAAAGTATTACGAACTTTTCGATGTATGCAAAGCGATACGATTCTCTCATTTCGTCGAAGGCTTATTTCAATGTATTCATTTTATTCTCGCTCCGGTTATAACTTCTAACTTCTAACCCCGACTTCAAAGATGTTTCTTCATTCCTATAACTATTTGCACAACAGTATTTTTTTAAAATCATTGGTCCTTGAAATAATTATATATTTTATTATTAATACTGTAATTTACAGTTAACTTAGTTTAGATTAAAACTGCTTATGTTACAAGTACTTATGTTGTCTTTACATTGTTTCATGCACATTTATATTAGATTTTAATAATAATAGAATTTAATAATGCAATATTTTTGTAACTTTACCAATACATAAAAAATTGATATGCAAATTGTCGGCAAACATTCCTTATGGAGTGGATCAGGTTAACTTAAGACCATCTTAAGTCTTAAGAATAGTACTGACCTTCTTTATTCTTGCATTATTTTTTAATTAATTTTATGATAATTATTTAATAACTAATTAGTAATAGAACACACCCATTCCTCGCTATACAGCCGCTCTTTATACGGCATTTCGCTATATCGGCATTCTTCAATTAAGGCACGTTTTCGATTTACGGCCTAAAATGTTTCGCTATATCTACATGTTGTCAATCTTGCGCAAGCGCAATAATTGATTCGTTATAAGGCTTTTCTCTTTGCGGCCAAGTTTCGTGGAACGTATCTAGGCCGTAAAGCGGCCTCTAAAAGAGGAGAGATTACCGAAACTTGACCGATATTCATAAAGTTCTATATAAAACGTGGGAAAACATTATTAATAATGAATGGAACATGTATTAAGTCTAAAGAACAATGTCCCCTTTCTTTTTGTAAAAATTTAGTTCATTTTAAGATGTTTTTGTAATTATTTTAATGCAACAACAAGTTATATATCCTCCTATCAAAATTAATTAGTAAACATCTTAAGCTCGTAGAAGTGCTCAGGAAACAATCGATACTTGAAAAGTTACCCGAGATTGATTAAATTAAGCTTAAAGTTGGAATTTCGTTAAACGCAATATCTCTGTAATTGATCTACTGCTTACATTCGTCGGACGGGTTGCATAGCACGCTCGGCGATTGATTGGAACGCCATCTAGGGTGAAATTGGATTCGCGAATTTCCCCGGTATTTGTTTACGCGATATCGACACTTGCGAGCATGGATTTTAATTGGAATCCAGTTTAAATATTGAGCGAATTCTCGGCGTGTGCAGGAGGGAGAGAGAGAGATTGAGGTAGAGAAGAAAAAAAAGAGGAGAGATTGAGAGCCGGGGATAGGCGGCAGTTGTTCTCGTCTCTCATTAAACTCTCGGTTACCTCCTGCGTAGATGTTGATTGGGTTTTAGTTTTCTAATTAAAGTCGCGTTCCGCCGCCAACCCAGAATCGATCCACACGCAACCTCACTAATCCATACAACCCAACCACACACACAGGCATACATTCACAGACGTCGAGCCTTGATTCACTCCGTGCCCTTTTTTCCCTATTCTTAATCAACGACAATCGGCGACTGAGAAGTCGGCGGAACGGGCATTAAATCGAGATTAGAGCGAGGGTGGTCGTCCGAAATTAGGCGATTAAGGTTCGCCGATTTGTTGTTTGCGATAAGCGAAGGAGTTGGAGCCAATACTTTAATCCCGGCATGTAATCCAATCGAAGTTTCGCGCGCTGCCAATTTGAATTGCAAACTTGGCTGATGCTGGTAGAACACGGACGAACGAAGGGGTATGGGATGGGTTTCGAGCAACAGTTAATTACAAACCCATTGTTCCATCAAACAGTATCTATGGCAAGAAGTGCTCGTCTCCGGCTGCCAGCAATCTGATGCAACACACACTACCAGTAGACGTCGTAGAGCTCCATATTATGCTCTTCTTTTTTCTCAGTTTTGTTCTCTTCGTTTCATTGCGTTCACAATTTCGACAGCTTGTCCGTAGACTGGATAGGATGGAAACTCACTTAATCATTCCGCCGCGCGGAAATTGAATCAACATCCATTAATGTTCGGCCATTTATCAAAATCTTCCATATATATATATATTTTTTGGTTTTTAGTTTTATTGCCATGTATACGCATACTTGAAAGGAGTTATAAATCGATAAATTATTATAGGAGAATTTTATAGTTTTATTAAGGTTCGGCCTTTGGAAACTAATCGCATTTTAATCTGAAATCGAACTGCAAATAACGAGTTTACCTTATAGATTTTTAATGCTAACGAGGAAATTTTATGAATTACTACTCTAAATGAGCATTCGAACGATATCGAATTGACTTTTAATAACTATTTTGTATTGCTTTATAATTGAATACCAAAACATTGGATAATTTATAACAAAACATGTTTATTGAATAATTGTAAAACATTGTTCAGATTTTTTTACAGTTCTATATAATTTAAATTAACTGTATCATCGGAAACCAATTTATGCACGTTCTTCAATACATTCCAAGATATTATTAACTTGG
>JAFMTC010000590.1:366556-394871 GCA_018845635.1 Nicrophorus orbicollis
CGACTTGTTTCAATTACAAAGGCGACACGGGATGTAAATCGATGGGAATCCTCCTCCTCCTCTTCGATTCGATCCACAAACAAAGCCAGTTTAATTGAATCGAGGAGAGTGATCTTATCACAATTTTTACGTCACAAGCTATTTGTCGCAATTATTTCAAATTCGTATTACATTCAATAATTTTTGAATTTATATGTTTACATGTATTAATTTATTGCTATGCCTTAATCCATTTGGCTGTAATTCATTATCAAAAGTGCATTAAATAAATATTAACGAATATTTGAAAAAGTATCTTCGCATTTTAGCGATTTTATCGAAAACTGTTAGAGATAGAAAAGATCCAATAAATGCATATGAATACTGAATAATTAGGGAATACAACGTATATTAATTTATTATTGTGCTTTGTGTCGGTATACTGCAATTCGCTGTCAAAAAATAAGTAATGAAATAGGTTTATCTTTACATTTTATCGAATTTCTCAAAAACTATAATAGATAGAATGGATCCAAAAGATGCATATGAAAGTTAATTAATTAATTGATGATTTATTATTACCATGCTTTGAGCTATTTACATGTAATTCGCCGTATAAAATAATATATTGAAAATTAAACGTTTTATCGATTTTCTCAAAGAAACGAAATCTATGTGAGATTATGTTACAGCAATTATTTGTAATATTAGTTAATATTGAAATTAAATTATATATATTATATATTACTTACAAAATTCAATAATCTATTCTGAATAAAGGACAAAATGTATTTGTAATAATGAGACATTTAAGAAGATGTAATTAATTGTTTCAATTACGACTTTGTTGCATCACTGTCTTCTTAAATAACAATTTCAACTTAATAACTAAGACAAATTGGGTTTGAAAGAAATGCGTGGAACGGTCTTGAGGAATGCACGTAACAATGCGGTAGGTGTCAATTAAGGCGGAACAGTAAAAAATCTGGTGGCTACGCCGGGTGATAAATAAATTCCGAGTCAATTTAGAGAATTAATACGGCCGTAAATCTTTGGATGCTGCGCGAGGCACGCGTCTCCTCTCCTCCTCTGCTCTTCGCTATTTATAAAACACATCCTCCGACAAATCTTATTTTTGTTGTGACTCGTATTCCAAACCAGAAACATCAACAACAACAACAGCAGCAGCAGCGTGGGCTTGTTTGCTTTTGGACCTTTTCTACGTTGTTTCTTTCTTCGTTTTTTTTTGCTTTGCTTTCTTTGTTATAACCGTGTATTTTTGTATCACGTTGAAATGAAACAAAGATGTTGATGTTTCGACGTCGAAATAAGAGACGGCGACGACGGTGTTGCGGGGAAAAGCAAAGAAAACGAACACGACGAGGATGAGTGAAGGAAAAAAAATCATAATATAGAATGTAGGAGAGAAAGAAAGGAAGAAAGAAGGATGGTATCGTGTAGCTGAGTGATCCCTGACACGGGAACATTAATCACTGTCGCGCAGCGGCCGTCATTAATTAATTTTTCCTCTCTTAATAACGCGACGTGCGTGAAATCAAAATTGTTATATTATAATTAAGCGTGTGCAGCATGTTAATTGCATGCGCGAGATGAATGTAATTTTAGCGCAACGCCAACATGATTTTAATGTTTTTTTCTTTTCTCTTTTGTTTCAGGTAAGTTTACCAATCATCACACCACGATCCATCTTTAAGAGGTCGAACTCAATGCACGTAAGATATTCAATGGTCTATATTTGAAAATTATCGATTATAATCTTCAAACATTATATAATAATCAATCTATAATAGAAATTATATATAAAAAAAGCATTTTTTTAGTAAAATTAAGAAATGCATTTATATCGAATTAAAATTACTAAAATAGTATACAAAAATTACTGTTATTACGAAAATAATAGACTTATTAAATTATTATAGAAACTGGTTGAAAAAACTAACTGATTTTATTTCAAATAATCAAAACTTTGTTGTTTAAAAAAAATCATTATATATTGATAATACTCATTAAACAATATTTTTCTTTGAGAATTTTAAAAACTTTTATTTTATAAATGTAATTACGGTAATTGAATGAATATTAATAATTTACTATTGGATTTATTTACAAAAATTATCATGGTTTGTTATCCCAATTTTTTGTTTATAATTATTTAAACAATAGCTTTAATCGTTGTTATTATTATCATCTACTTTGAAACATAATCTGTTGTAACATAATATCTAGTTTACATAATTGTCGTTGAATTGATTAGCTCGTATTACCAGAATAAAAGTGTGTTGCTTAGACATCTAATTTATATTAAAATCAAGAACACTGACTATTTTCTTTACTCCCATCTAAGTAGATGATCAATAACCAGTTTAATTGGAAAGTTTACAACCTGTCATGCTAGTTTATGTACTCCGACTAAAACAGTAACTAATTTAGTAAAATAGAAAATGCGCACTGATTAAAACTAATCAAGTGTACTGTAATTTTATAATTGAATTTTATTGATTATTATGTTATTATATCTGTTAGTTGTTTTATTCGTATTAATTAAAACTAAATTCTCTGTTAAAAATGAAGTAGTGAAAAATTAACGTCGGAAAAAGCAGTGTCTTAAAATTTTAGCGATTTTCTCGAAAACTGTTATAGATGGAATATATACAAAAGATGCTTGTGAAACTTGGATAATTGGGGAATGCAAAGTACATTCATTTATTACTGTTGAGCTATTTGGTTATAATTCGCAGTCGAAAATGATGTATTTCTTTTGTATTTTAGACTAAGATCATTGTATTTGAAACTTTAGTTGTTTATTTTTATGTTGAAGTTCTTATTTAGAAATCTTTGAAAATAGATTAAGTATAGTTGTTCTGGGTTAGAGGCGAATAATCGTAGCAATCTGTGATTGCTTTTCGCATGGCGATGAACCGATTAAATATCACTTAGGCAGAATCGGGAATGGAAATGTTGATCAAGTATGCTGTGTGCACACCAATAAGTTTTAATGTACGTAGTGTGGTTGTAACAGAGATGCGAATGGAGGAAGGGAGAAGATGGCGGAACGTGATGGGTGCGAGGCAGACGGACCGTTTTCTATATATTTCGATGGGAACCAACAGGTTATGGAATCCCGTTTTCGTGACCCTAAACCAGGGAGGGTCGGTTTCGTTTTAATCAGATCCGCATACACCGTGTATCACGTTGCATACGGGCTGCTGCTGCTGCCTCTTTTCCCTTCAACCTTTTACCTCTGGCCTCCGACAAACTACAGCATCAACAACAACAGCAACAACAACAACAACAAGCGCTGTTGGTATTTCTATAATGGAATTTATAGAATAAAATTGCACGGTCCGTTGGAGACGCCTCGAATAGTTGGGGATCTTTTCCGCGCCATCGATTGCCAAGATCGAGATCGAGAGAGATTACTGAACTTCCAGAAAGTCTGCAGACCGGAAGTGTTCAGTATCCTCCTCCTCCTCCTCCTCCTCTTACGGAGAAGAAGAGGTGGATCCGTTTTTGGCGAGGACGCTAATGATTCGGAGACTACGCACTAAATAACTCGCGCTCATTAGCGTTCGGACATGCGGGGGCGGCTGCATGACCTCTTGAACCCATGACAATTAGCTGAGTCATCGCGTACCTCGGGAGCGGTGCAAGTGAGCCGAAGCTTCACCTACAAGGATGTGGAGACATTTAACCCTCTCTTCATCCAGACGAAATCCGTCGTAACCGAATATGAGCCGTGTAAAGTAAATAAGCAGTATTATTATTACAGATAAATCGGATAAGAGAGACGACGCCCACCTGGAATCCTCGTAATTATATCGGCGTGATAAAACATAAATATGTTAATTTTATATATCAACGCTTTCCCTTCGGATTTACATAACGGCGTGGGCCATGGCTCTCACGTGGTGAAGCGGAACGGGGGAAAAAATGGAAGTCCGTGGAATACAAAAGTGGATTGTAGAACATGCATTCAATTAGGGCCCTGTGTAAACAAGACTTTGCAAAACCCATAGTTTTATTTAATAGGCACGTTTCTGAGATTCCAACGTTTCAGCATATTTACAAAAGGTTTCAAGATAATCTTAATCTGCATTAGTTTGTTCATCACCACCCTTTAAGATCTCTTATTTTGGGATTATCTATAACCATAGTCAGGAAATACTGATAATTTCAATCTTCGAAACATGTTTGGCAAAATATCAAATATCACTTAACACGTTGACGGATAGTAGGAAAAAGTGACTTAAAGTGAAGTCCGAAAATTGACATTGTATGTTTCACAACCATACTGAAGCTGTAAGTCGTATAATAGGTGGAAAACGAAATTCAACCTAAAAAATGGTTTCCAAAACATGACATTTATGCCGTGTGTCTAAAATCGACCGTTTCGTTTTGGCGGTTATAGCCGTCATGTCACATAATGAACTTCACTTCGATGGCAATAGCCATTAACGTGTTAAAATATAAAGCATTTTAAGTTTCCGATTCGACCATATTTTGCATTTTTGAGTTTGTTTATTCTAAACTTTTTGTTAGACTTAATCTTTTATGCTGTAATACAATTTCCTGTATTTTTTTTCACACTGAAATATTAAAATATCTTTTTTAATATTTAAGTAACTAGAAGCGAACTTATGCAATAATTGCATCGAATTGCAGCTTGTTTCGTGCATTATGTAACGGAATAAAACATATACGTTTCGCGTTATTGTATATATTCGTTTTATTTTTAATATGAATAATTTAAATTTCATATTCAATTACTGTGCGCGTTTCGTAATTGAAACGAAACGACACAATATACATTTGCGATGTTTTTATTTAATGGAAAAAAAAAATGGTAAAAATAAAAACATTAATAATAGCAAGAGGTTGAAAAATATGAAAACGTTACGTTGAATAATACCTGTCCGTGCGTTTCATTTTATTCCGGTTAAGTTTAACCATTTGTTTTGATTCAAGGGAAGGAAGGAAAAATGAAGTTAAACACTTTGCGGAAGGGCGGTGGACTGATGAATGGAAATTGAAATTTATACTTTTTTTCGGTGTGTTATTCGGTTGCGTTTATTATATATATATATATATCCGAGGAGATTTTTCATCGCTTGACGTCCCCCCAAGGTTCGGTTCTCGGTCCTGTAAATCTAAACCGCCGCCGCCGTTTTCGCAGGAGCGGTTAGAAATAAGGATTTATACGTACCCTTGTTGTGTGTCTGGGTGGTTGGGCCATTGCCGAGGCGTCGTCTGAAGCGTCGCGGCGCGTTTATTGCAGTGTGCAGCAGTAACGAGCGTTCGCCGCAGCCGCAAATTGAAAGTAATGCCGGGGGTTCCCCCCCTTTTCTCGCATTTAGAAAAGTTCAAAGTGAAATGAAATGTCGTCGCGCTCGTTGTTCCCGACGACACGCATTTATTTATTTATATATAGATTTAGGGCCCTATTTCTTATTTCTTCTGTTTATGATGTGCACTACGCAATTTTCCCCGTAATCTATGCGTTTCCAAATCCAACGAAAAATCCAAAACAAAAAAGGGAATAGAATAGCTGGATTATCTTCATTGTTACTAAACGCAATGTGTCGTCCTGTTTATTTATTCATTAATAAAAGCCCGATCGTAAAGCGGTCGATCGTATTTCACGGTTCACCGTAATTACCATTCCCGTAAGATTTTTATCGTCGCATCTCCGAACTATAATACTCAGGTGAATAAGTAATGCCTCGACGAATAAATCATCATTACGCCCTTTGTGAACATCGCACAGTCCATTAACGCAAATAATGCATTTGATTCGAATCAAAATTAACGTAACTCTTCTAACTCCATCCTTTTTTTTTTGTTTCACAATAGTCCGTAATGTATACGTGTAATGTATCTCGATATTAGCATTGAATATATTATTTTGTAGGCGTTTATCAATTAATGAATAAATCTTAATCAAAGATGCATTTTTTTATTAATTACAAGTATTGAAATATGTTTTGACAAAAATGTTGTTTCCCAAGTTTAACATAACACAGCAGATGTAATTTCACTACTTATTTCAAATTTAAAACGAAAGCTTTGAAAAAACGTAGGATTATTCAATAAAAGCAACTATTGGGATCATGAAAGTAAAATACACCTCTTGTGTCCTTGTACGTTTCTAAAGCTGAGATAGACACTTTAATTATTTTCTACAATAGAAAAAATAATGATTAGAATCACTGGGTTAAATTACTTGAACAAAAAAAGAAGGAAAAAGTATGTATTTCCCAAGCAACAAATACACATTAAATGAACAGTAAAACTATAAAATAGTCGATGTACTGTGAAGATTGTGATCAGTTTGCGTGCACTAATACCCTAAAACAGTTAATTAATACCCTGAACGTGAATGGAGGACTATACACATGTGGGCTGTAAATCTATTTACCTGAAATTCCAATAGTCCTTTTGGTTTTGCAGAGCAAATGAAGCTTATGTCAAGCGGGCAGTTATTTACCGAAATGAAGGTCCATTTGAAGTCTTTCAGGTTAACATGTTTTGCGTTAGCTGGGGAAGCAGTAATGCAATTATTGCCGTTTCCAAGCGTATGTGTGAAGTGGGAATTTCCACTCTTCCCTTTGTTTGGTGTTACTTACAAAGGCAAGAGTTTCCAATTTGATCCTAATAAATTATATTATAGTCAAATATTTGTATTGATTTAGTATTGATTCACTTAACTTAGTGATTTATACTTCTATTATTATTATTATTTTTTAGTAATGAGAAAAAATAAGAAAATTTAACATTTTTTTACATTCAAAGTATCCTGTGACACCTGTGACAAGTTACTTGTCAAATAAAGCATGTATTAACTTAAGTTACATAAACATTCTTATGTTTATTTGTACCTTAAGTTCAGTATTCGCTCAAACGATGAAAATTGTAATTTGTATTTTACGCTTCACACACGTTTTTATATTAATTTGTATAATCACCTTAAACATTTCGTCGTACATTATTTGTACAGGCGTTTCCACTAAATTAACATTGCTCGTCCAAGTAACGAGCTTCAAGGTAATAACAGTCCATTTAAACTTGTAGTAATTCCACGCTGTCGTAATTAATGAATGTCGTGGCTCTATCCCATGTTATTCGTTCTGCAGCGTGGACAAAGAATCGAGCCCTTCCGAGGGTCATAATGGCATTACAGATAAAATAAATACGTCCTGAAAGACGGTCTCCCTCTCTCACTCTTTTTTTCGGAGGCTTTTCTTCCTCGAAAATTTTTTGATGTCCCGTTGAAATGTGTGTCGAGGAATGCCCGGCCGTTTAAGTAAACACACGCATGCACGCACGTCCCTCGGCCTTTTCAAAAGAGGTATAAGGTATAAATACCCTCGAGTCGGCCCGTTGAATTAATTATTTCATAAAAAGAAATATACCTCCCTTACTACGTTTCCAGCAGAGACGAGGAATGTTTCCTAAAGCATTAACAAACATATAAAATCACATAATTCTGATGAATGGCCTCGAATTAAACGTCGTCACGTCTGTATTTTGGTTAAAATTCATTTAAGCTCCATGGTTTAACTCCAAGTAACGTAATATCATTGACAAAATTCGCAAAAAATATATATTAAGGTCGTGACTCATTTACATTTTAGTGCAGTTTACATTTAAATTTTTATGTTTAATGTATGAAGTATATAAAAATATTTATATTTTATAAGAATGTTAAACTTCTTCTTTTAACATTTATCAAGCTGATAATTTAAATGTTAAACTTCTTCCTTTAACATTTATCAAGCTGATAACTTATTAATTTGTTATAATTGTAATTTATCAAATACTCGAATTATGACTACACATTTATTGTTTATATAATTTTATGTATTTGTTTCAGTTACATGAAATTCTTTCAGTTGAAATGACTTCCTTTGGGTTTAATTGTTCAAGAAAGCGTTATTACAAAAAAAAAATAGTGAGATGGTAGCTTTAATGAAACGGTCATTACCCAAGATGCTTGCTTCTTGCAATTTAGGTCTGATCAAAGGGAGAATATTCGCGTTTCCTTTTTCATCTTTTAGTTCCTCGCCGTTGTTGTTGTTCTTTTCCGAGTTTTCCCTTTATTGCTGGACGAGCGTTGCACACACACACACAGTTCGCTGCCGCCCTAATTGTTCCTCCACTTATTGCGCGACTTCTTCTTCCATCCAAATGAACTTTGCGCTTAATGAAAACGGCATTGTCGTTCGGTTTTCCATTGATGTTTTCCTCCCGGTCGGAATTTTAAATTGTTTGCGCGCTCGGTGGGATTACGTTTACACGGGGCATTAGGAGGGCCTCAGGATTAAAACTCTCGGCCAGCTGCCATGGGAACGCGTGAAGAGGATGACGAGAGCTTGAACTTGAGGACCAGATAGAATTCATATATTTTCTTTTCCAGAGACGTAAATCTTTCAATATTTACATATTTATGTTTTGATGCTGTTACGTTTACACCTGGCTCTCAATTTACGTGGCACTTTTTTAAGCGAGTATTTGTTTTGCTACGCAAATTACCTCAATTATACGAAATTTATATGGGGATATGATTTACTCAGTCATATATGTATATAATACAAACATACTCACGAATAGTTTAATGATAAGAGAAAAGACTGTAGCTGTTTTGAGCAGATGCACTTTCCAGGATATACTAGAAAATGTTGAAGGTTTATCGATTTCAAAAGCTTTGAAACAATTTAAAATTATATTGAGAATATTGCTTTGGTTTTAAAACTTTCAACTCTAAATTCTCAATGGAATGCAATATGGTCACAAATAGTTGCACTAGGCCAGGGAGTCATCTTGTGGCTTACGAGCCACATGCGGCTCTTTGAAGGATTATTTATGGCTCTCCATTCCCATTTCATTTTTATGCTATTATTTAAATACCTTTTAAATACGTATTTAATTGCGGCTCTCAAGGAACTTGGTCACCCCTGCACTAGGCAATACTCTTCTGATAACTGAAGGAGTATTCTCTGTTATTACAAGAGGTTGAAACAGGATGCTTTGGCAATTTGAACGAGTATGATATTAATGATTTACAAGAAGATCGTGAATGAATCAACACTGAATCATAACTAAAAACCAACCTCATGATGTATGTAGCAGTGGTAACGAAGAAACAGTTTTATAGTGGAAAATATTTGTAATGCTATTGATGTAGCTAAATAAATTTCATTATATTATAGACATATTGATCCACGCATTCAACGAGCTTCAAAATTTTGAATGAAATCTTGCAGCGAATATCATCAAATTTATAGTAAATTAGTAACAGAAATTATTGAGAAAACCCATCTGAAAAGCTTACATTTACAATGAAAATGAAGACGAACTTTCAAATATTTCAAATAAAGAAGATGAGTTATGCTATTTCAAAAGAAAACGCGTATTGTTTTGAATTACAGTAACTTACATACTTTCTTGAAGAATTCAACACTACATGGGTAGTGTATTCTTTTCACTTTTGGTCAATGTATTCTTTTTACTTTCGCGTGCTCTTTTATTTGTTAAATTCAAACTGTAATGACATATGCATGTCCTATATAATATATATATATATAGAAACAGGATTGTTTTAGGGGGAAAAATGCGGAGAGGCTTTCAGCTCTTGTTTTCAATTTCGCTCAGATATAGGACGAGCTTTATCCGGGTTTTTCTGGGCGGAAATTCAATAAATAGTCTGTGGTCAAGGGTTTATCTAAAGTTTGGTTCGGACCCCGGATGCGGAGCAATAACGATTCAATTATCTTTCGCCTTCCGATACCATTATCCTGCGTCTTCGTGGTCGTTTCCCTGCACGTTTCTTTATCTTTCGGCGAAGACTGGATGCCATTGTGGCGTTAAATTTATAATGGGCCTTTCTGTACTTGGTATGTAGGTCTTGTTATCTGGGCACAGGGGGGTGGTGGGCGAGGGAATGCTTGCTTCGCTTAAAAGCGCAGTTGTCTACGAAACCTCAACTTATCACAATGCCGTCTGGATTTTGTACACAGAGCATTAACCGCTTATGCGGTGTAATGTGTCTCCTAGACGCGCGATGCGGGTTCTTCGGCTGGAAACCCAACCCAAGGAAGCACTGCGGCATCCTTCCTCCACCTTCGCAGAGGACGTGCGATCGCATATCGTTCACGGTAGATTAGCCGATGTTCTCCACTTTATTCCAGGCCATGGCTTTCCTCCCGACCGTTCCCCGTTGGTGCGGCGACTCTTTTCAATTACGAATTCCACGGAACGGATCTAAATATCTCTCTCTCTCCGCTTTTGCGGGATTATTAAAGCGCAAGATGCCCTTTTGTCCGCTTTGTAGCGAGGGAAGTTATTCAAAGGGCCGCTCCCCCGAGACACGGTTAACACTGACTTCCGGCGCGACTTGTTCCACTCGATATAACGATCTCTCGGCTACACGAAAGAAATAATTAACAACAAGCTAAAATTCTTGTTAATTATATACATACATTACTTAGTGGTGGTTTTCCACTGCACAAGCGAAAATCAATCTGCCAAAGCCAACCTAGAAAGGGTGGTAGAGGAGGAAGAGGATGTTTTTAGGGTCCTGACCGCAGCCCGCTCGTTAGCACCGGCGGTAACTGCATCGAGCAACGTCAACGGCAACAACAACAACCTCGACGGATCTTTGGCTCTGACAGGTAAACAGGGGTTGGCTTCGACGTCCATGCGGGTTAACCTGCTGTGCGGATTCCGAGCGAAGGGAAGTAAAAGAATGGAACACCATCCGAGCAGCATTTAATTACTCACTTTGATTGCTATCTTCAAAAGGAAGACTATTCATACAATATTTTAGTCGATTCAGAAAGTCAAAACTCTCCTTTGATCCGACGACGTTGGATTAGAATCAAAGGTGGTGTGCATTCTATTTGCGGTATCCGCAGCGCATCCAATTATTGGAACAAATGTCATTTGCTGGAGCGTGAGAATCCGATACGGATCTGAAGATGGAACTTCCCAATTATTCCGATAATTATCTGATCAGCGGACCGTTCCGATCGCACCGCGCGATTAATCGATGATCAACTTGTTCACACTCAACTAGCGATATGGAACGGTTCTAACAATCTACACAGAGTGAAGTTTATCTCAAAGTACCAGCTTTTCCAATTCACCATGTACAACTTTTTCTTGATGACTCAATATTATTTTGGGCCAAGCTTTTCCTTTTGTCGAACCCAGTTTATAAACGAAATTGATGCTGTCATACTATTCTGTGGAGTACTAAAATTTGATGAGCATTCTGAATTGCAGACATTTAGAGAATTGGTCGTTTTAAGACACAAATTATTAATAGAATATTGATACAAATAAATTTCTCCAATTTGTTCATGATTCAACAATGTGTTTCAAGCATTTTCTTGATCTATATATTGTCTGATGAGATTAATGTGTTTACTAGCTAAGACCAATGATCATAGTTGTCGATTCCAAAAGAATGGAACTTAACTTTTCTTTGTTCCAATAACTGTATTTCCAACATGGTAAAATTATAGAATATTAATATGTGATTTTCATCGATTACTTAAAGATAATTAATATTAAAATATTTAGAACAGAAATGTTTCTAATAAAGCCATTCGTGATTTTGGTTTTCAGTGTCTGCGTTTGTTGGTCTTTGATGATGATGAACATGTACGCCTTTCACGTAAAATTCAGATGGAATTCGTGTTTGCTGTTATCCCATATAACTCACGTGGAGTAATTACAAATACTTCACCTGAGGCGTTTTAATTGCGTCGGCGAGGGCGGATGGGTTTTTCTGCCGTTAATTGGACGATATTAAAATTGCGTTTTCGTGCGCGCCAGTTAATGGATGAAGTTATATTGAGTTTAGCGACGGTGAAGGGATGAGCCCACTTTATTAGCTGGTTTCCGACCGACCTCCTCTTCTCATCAACAGGAGCAACATGAAAACTGAAGCAACACCAACAAAAACAACGCATGTTATGAGAAAAAATTGTACACGGTGTATCGTGTACAGTGGAGGGAAGGAGGTTGTACACGGGGCGCCGAGACCAGCCTAGTTCAAAGGGAAAAAATGTAATATCCGTTGGTGGATTTCAAATAAACCCGTCCTCTGAGTGAGTGAGTGAGCGAGAGTTCGACGATCTATTCCCCTTATTCCCAACCGTATTAAATTCCTCCTGTGCCTTTGGTTTGTTGCTGCTGTGCACCTAGCCAACGTTTCGCGAATCAAATTCAACCCAATACACTTGCTCTGCAAATACAACATTCTCAAATTATTCTAAACAATCTTCATTTTCGTCTTCATCGATACTACCCATATCTCGCTGTACGGCCGCTCTTTATACGGTATTTCGTTATAACGGCCCTCTTCAATTAAGGCATGTTTTCGATTTACGCCCTAAAATGTTTCGGATTAAAAAACTTTCCATGTCAATATATCTACATGTTACCAATCTTGCACAAGCGCAATAATTGATTCGTTATACGGCTTTTTGCTTTGCGGCCAAGTTTTGTGGAACGTATCTAGACCGTAAAGCGAGGTATTGGTATTTTACTATTTTCTTGTTTTATATTCCTATGCTGTGTTGTTACTGTTCTTTTTATTTTGATTCGACATGTTCTGATAGTTCATTCAAATCATTGTTGATAAGTTAATAACTATGTGAAAGATTTTAATTAATATTCATATAAGTAAATTTTACTGTTAATATAAAATTAATGTTATTCCAAATTGCGTTAAAAGCAATCAAACTTAATGTTGATGTACCATTTAGTAAAATCTGGCTGAATCAAAAAGATATAGATTTACGATGTCATGCAACATTTCGCAACGATTTGTGTTTCTTAACGTGTTCTGTTTTGTCGCTGATCTTTTTATTTTGTTCGAAATAGAACAAAACAAAACATATCATTTCTTTTAGATCGTGAAATTATTAAACAAAACAAATCTAATATACGACTTCACTTAAAATTCGTTAAGCTTGGTTCAATGTTGATTTTATATGTGTAATGATTTATTGCAAATACACATTATGATGATGTAGAAAACACATGTACTATATAATAAAATCAGTTGATGAAATTTTTTAAATATAAAAAGCATTGAGATTTATGTCATGTCATGAAACTGCATCAATTTCGGACCGATTTGTGTTTGAAGTTAATTACCGAATGTTTACCCCCTTGAATCGTCGGATATACGGGTTTGCCGGCATCGGTGTATGTGTGCAATCAATTAATTGAGAATAATTTGCTCGTAATCCATTGATCCGCTCCGGGCCCAAACTCGGTTTTACTTAAATGCAGCGCCGAAGGGATTCCGATTCGAAATTTCCAAAAGGGTTGGTGTGTAAATTAAAGTGTCCCTCGCGGTGCGTGATTAATCGCTCCCCGAACGACGAGAGCAGAGAGCATCGTGCAGCATCCGCGCGAAAAACTAGTTTGATTGATCGCAACTTATGGATTACGGGCTCAATTAAAATACGTTTTAATCACGGTCGGAGGGATCCTTTTGCTCTCGCCGTGCGACGGATGGTGAGATGGATCGTTAATGATCTCCGTCGACCGGAAAATGGAAAGGGTTGTGGATGGATGTGGAGAGCCGGGGAAGGAAATCGCTGGGAAAAGTGGGGTTGCAACTACTGTACAACCAGTGTCTCGATATCTCTATGTGATCAGCATTAGAGTAAATAAGTGCCGCTGTTTGGATAGCTGATGGACGGCTGAAGGGGGATCTAGCCATCCACGTCTTGCACTTAATCAGCGATAGGAATTTTCTTTGTCCGTCGAGCGCTCGCAAATATTTACGCTAGCCCTTTCCGCATCCGAAATAATATTTTCGGAAAATCCACTCCGCAGATGGAAAACCGAAATCAATTTCTCGAACGTCGGGATTAGAGGTGGCGGCGCTCGGTCAATTTGTCATTGTCTCGTGCAAGTCCACATCCTACAACGATTTGCATTTTGCCATACATCAGAACTTCTTGCTGCGGGTGCATTGACTCCGCCCGACGCACGGGGGAAAGAAACGCACGTAATTACCATTTGCATATCATCAATCTCTGCAGATAATCAGTCTTTTAGTCGCTTTTAAACGCCACCCAGTATTTATTACTGCAATCTCTTCGGGATGCGCGGATTTGCATGCATGCAAGGGATCATCAATTTCGCTAATTCGATGACGATATTTTCTTTGGTAATGTGTTTGATGGAAAGCGGCGCTCGCTCGAATTTGAATGCAGAGTGAATGCTTTGAAAGTGAAATATGCGGTGCGTGGAACGAGATGAAAGTAGGAGGAAATGCACACTGTATGCAAATTCGGGTTCGGGAAAGTCTCTCGCGGGGGAGAATATCCATCCAGTTCCGAGGATATTAGCATTTAAATTCAGTCGGAATTAGTGGTCTTCGCTCGACCTACATCCGACGATGAGGTGGTCGGACACTGCAACATCAACACACCTCGGGCTAATTGCTCGTTGCCAAGTAATCACGGACAATTATCCGAAATCCTATGCATACGAAACTAGGTCCGTAACGTCCGTAAACACCCTTCGCAGTTTACATCTAAAGCTGGTCTGGAAGAATGACGAGGGATGCTGCGGCCATTAAGATCCTATCTGACTGCGTGATCTTGACAGACCGCCCTTCCTCGATCTCCGAGATAAGTTGAAAGAACACGAGAAGAATCCTCCTGCAAATTACCTGCCCGAAATGCGTACGCTAAATATTATGATTTTATCAAGACTAGGAAGGATTACCGTCCAATGCGTGCGCCCAAAGAAGACGCACAGGTAACTAACTACCCCATCCTCGGTTGGGGGCCGACGCCAAGGTTCGAATTCCCACCTGATCGTCCCAGATACGAAAACAACGGTCTGCTACCACTAGAAACAATACAAACGATATCCATTACATACAATCTATATTTTTTGTTGTTGTGGCTGTGAAAATGCATTACAACTCAACAAGTGATGTGATTGACTCATTCGCCACGACATGCTTCAATCAACAAGTCCGATGGCTTTGCATTACTTTGGAAACAATGATCCCGATTTCAATCTGTAACCGATCCAACGCAATAAACTCGGGTTCATTGAAAATATTAACTCGATGCCCGTTTTACAAACCCTATTGGATTACGGAGATAAGCAGCGTGTGGCTTACACGATAAACCATGGACAATGCTGTACCACATCCGAACAAAGAATTCACGCTGCTTAAACGTATTCGAATTGGTGTATTCAGGACGCGGAATATCGAATATCAAGTTACTAAACTCTATGGAAATACTTGCACAATCTTTCATCTCACCAACAGATTCTCACCTTTATAATGTTTACAATTACTTATAGATAAGAAATTATATACAGTTTTCGACGACTTCAGGGGTCTCACGTTGCGTTCTTTCGAGTGACGCTTCATTGCTGGTGCATTAGAATCTTCGTTTAACTCTTCGGAACATGAATATTTCCTCAATGGTATATAAGAAATCAATTATGTATGCTAGTGAACACCCAGTGCTATGATTTTTAGCAACGGCGATTCTTTTATTATACTCTGCACTTTGTTTCAACAAAATGGCGGATTTTGAGGTTATGATTGTTTACTAGAAACACTTAGCAGTAGGGAACGCCCACAGCGACCTCTCGCGGTATAATGATGTAGCGGGAAATTTAAATTTGTCTCGAATTTGGTGAATCACCCTGTATAATTAGTTTTGAATAGATGTTTCGAACCACTTTAGTAGCTTTAAACACGAATATATTGTTACTTTAAGTTTAGATTATTTCCAATTATTTTATATACTTTTAGAACTTAATTTTTTTTTTAATTTTATTTGAAACTTGAAGAAATTATTTCCAATTACTACCAAATTCCCACCTTTATAATTTTATATATTTTTTACCTACAATTACTTGGAAATAAAAAAATATAAATAGTTTTATATCGTTTTTCTTTAAATTGATACTTTGAATCATTTCAATTGCTTTAAATACGAATAAGTTGTTACAAAATAAGGTTTTGGTATTATTAACTATAATTATTATACTGTTATTGTATGTATTTAATAACGTTGGATTAATCTCAAGTCTGAGATATTATTAACTAAACTTCAAGATCAAATTATGTATACATGTGATATTGATATAAACGATGATTAAACTTGAGATTTCCCAAGTAACTTGCCAAGTGACCAAAACAATTTTAAGCTCATATGTGAATGAATGTTAGTTGACATTTTACAAAACCACTTTACGAGTCACAAAATTGTTACTGTTGCTAGTAAATCTTCGAATTGGACAAATCTAAGAAAGTATTAGGTGTTTTTCCTAAGAAATAAATCTTTCACTTGAGCATGTATAGTAGGCGGTGCGAGGTTGGGAAAACTGTCGGGGGCGAAATGAAACATTGAAATAGGCCCCTTGTGGGTTTAAAGGAAAGCTTTTTTTAATATTTAAAAAAAAAACATTGGGAATTGTTCGCTTGAAGGTTTCTCACAATCACAATAATAATAATGGCAGTTAATGTAATTTCAATTTGAGTTTATACAAGTTGTAAACAATTGAAGTTTCAGAAAATAGAGATGCGAAGTTCCCTTTATTTTCAATTTAAATATCCCGGTCCGAAGAAAGTACAATAACAACAGAATGTACTTTAAACTGAAGAAGAAGCAACAAAAGAACGCAATGCGAAGGGACGGCTACAGAAAGACTCTATTAAGTTCTCGCCCCCCGAAAACTTTTCACCCTCTCTTATCGTTCTTTTATGTCGGATGGTAACAAAAAAATAGAGTGAAGGGAAGAATCTCATATTTCACATCCCGCAGGAATTTGTAGCGTTCGTGGAACAAATTCCGTGGATTTGGGCCTCTAATAGAAGGAGGAAGTAAGCGAATGCATATGTCTGGTCAGTAACATCGGCGAATATCAGAAGACGGAGGAATGATAATAAATATTGAATATTCATGAGGCATTAATTTACGGCCGAAG
Organism: Nicrophorus orbicollis; assembly: GCA_018845635.1. Lineage (NCBI taxonomy): Eukaryota > Metazoa > Arthropoda > Insecta > Coleoptera > Silphidae > Nicrophorus > Nicrophorus orbicollis. Next base: position 383,543 of record JAFMTC010000590.1, read on the forward strand.
GAATGCCGAAGGACGAAAAGAAGAGGAGACAAGTTGTGTATCGACGCAGGGGCGGCCGTGGATCTTCTCTTTTAATATCAGCAACAGGTTAGTACTTTATCCTTGCGTATTATTCAGGACCACACAGGCCGGGGAAAGGTTTAATAATAATTAAAACCCTATTAAGCGACGGCATTTACCGACGGCGACGCAATTAATTAAGTCCCAATAAATCGTGCAGGGGCTCCTCTCCGAAGAACGAAATACTAATAATAACGATGACGATGATGATGATAACTACGTGAATGATCGGATGAGGGGTTGCTAATTAATTTCGGTCCTGCGAACGGTGATCTTCGGTTACAGTTGTTGTGATTTACGATGGGAAGTCGCACGGACGATGATGATGGATTCCTTCGCCGGGGTTTATTTATAAAGCTCGGTTTATTTGGACAAGCATATTCTTTGTCAGTTGTGGGAATACGAGAGGAAGAGGAGCGCTCGCGCGCGTGTGTGTGTTGTTGGGGCCGGGTATGCAAATCAGATGGAGAAGCCCTCCTCTTGATCCATCACTCACGGTCCCATCAACACCTCGTTATTATTGCCGTTATTACTCCTGCGAGACGATGGTCTGCCCATCGCATGACCACGACGACGACGACGATGACCGCTAAGTATCTTCGGGCACGCAAAGCTCACGATTCCAATCCAATCCCATCCAATCCATTATCCCCCTTCGCGCTTTGCCTCCAATTTAAATTACACCTACACTTCCACGAATCTTCAGTTCCGATTGGATTAGTCCTGCAACTTCTGGGAGAGCACGAGACTCGAGCACAAGAAAAAAGCTTTCCTCCGAGAAACGTAATTATCAATTCCTCTTCTCTTTCCCTCAAATCAATATTAAATTTGTCGAGGCTCAGTCGATCGGAAGTTGATTTTATATGCAAAACGCTGCGACAAAAAAATGGAATTGAAGGGAACAATATTTTACAGAGAAAAATGTATATGAACAGAAAGCCGCCCTCTGGATGGATCACTCCCCCTGCAACCCTGGCCCCCCTCATCGTCACAATTGTTTCTGCTCGACGAGCTTTTATTTCGACGTCGAAATGTTGATTTTTCGAATCGCAATTCGCTTCCCGAGATTTTCCAATCAGCCCCGTTATTTTTTTGTTCAGCGCGAAACAAATTCGACGTTATTAACCGCTCTCCCGTCTATACGATCTGTGCAAACGGAAACATCTGTTTCGCTTTATCCTTTCAATAATGTATACATTATATATTTACCGATACCTTTAATTGTATTACATTCAATTTGTATCTACAATTTTTCTTATAACTTTTAACAATGTATTTAATTATCACTGAAATAATACGTTATTGGATAACAATAACTTATTTCTAATACTTTTAAAAGATTTAACAAAAAAATCACAAGGCTGAGATTGGTACAATTGATATATAACGTTTACTAATATGAAGAGATTCACATATAAGTTATTGTAATTGAATAAAATTCAATTAAGTCCAATGCTTATTTATTTTAACATAAATAATTTGTAAATCTTTAATTTTTCTATGACTTTATATTAACCCATGAGATTCAACAACTAATAGAAAATTGTCAATTTTTCAACTAATAAATCAAATACTGAACACTTTCTTTCATAAAATAGATTATAAATAACGTATTTAACTCTAAAACATATTTTTTTATAATATAAAGTCAATATAATAAAAATACAGTATAAAGAAAATAGAACAAAATTATATTACAACAAATTGTATTATTATGATTTAGTTTGTAGTAAAGAAGATTCGAATACGATAAATAAAAACATCTTAAGATTAAGTATAGTCATAGGTTTACTTTATAGATTATATTTGTAATGTTTCATCTTTATTTGTGATGTGATTCCTCCTCTAACTAGCCACTTACCACAAGATCGTTAAGCTGCGTGATTGTGAATGTGGCACATAGCTATGATTTGTTACTCAGCTTTATTAAAGTATCGGCCTGTGCATACTGTTTTATTTATTAAAGTTTTATTCGAATTTATGATCTTGTAATATACACGACCAAGACTTTTCTGAAGTAATCACTTTTGCCACACTTTAAGTATTGCTTCCATATGGTGCTATTCACTACGTTTTTTCCGCTTCAAACGAGTTGTTAATGAAAATTAAATGAGTGCATTTATGTTAACTTAATTTGATAGTATGAGGAAGTATATATGAATCATTTACAGTCAGTGTTTAATTTGAATATTTTTAACGTAAATAATACGAACACATTTAATCAAATTTACGTACAAGTATTTGTTCAATTATGATGAAATTGCATTTATTATTTGTTTCTTAAATACTTGTTTTAAGGAGATAATATTAAGTTATTTATGTCAGGAAAATTCGTATAGAAAATGTCCTATGAACATTTAGTTTTTTTAGTTTCTTAAACATTAATTAAAGACTAGAAAATGTTTGAACATTGTGTTTTTTCTTTCTTTAATATTCTTTCTGGAAGAAAATTTAAAGTTACTTCTCCTAGGAAAATTCGAGTAAAAAATATTGTATGGTTGTGTTATACAAATGAAGAGATACGTACATTTTGCTGTTGTCATTACAGGAATGAAATATGTAGTATTAAGCTTTATCTTTGCAAATATTTACAATTTGATGCAGTTGCTCCTGGCAAACAGACAGCCATTTGTTTCGAGGGAAAAGTTTTCCGCGGAAAAGTTTCGCGGCGCCTCGTAATACATTCACATGCAGAAAAGTTGCGATCGTAAATAACAGTTCAAAAGACTGCACATAATCGTGCAGTGATTTATGCGAGCAAAGAAATGGGATTTGTTAGCGTCAATCGTCCCGCAACGGATTGCATCCAATTAAAGAATTTACGCGGATATCGGTTTCCTTCCGCTTCCGGTTCCGGTTCCAGTTCCGGCGATTGTTACTCTTGCGCCCATTTGTCTCAACCCCCGAAGTTAATGCAACAATGGGCATTAACGATCGGGAAATGAAGATTTGCTCTTTCGGTGGAAGAAAAGGGTGCAGGAGGAGGAGGAGGAGGAGGACGCAGTGCGGCGGTCAGATTTATTCCGGTCTTTCAAGAAAACCAAGGCTATCTGAAACGCAGATTTATCTGCAGCTTAGCTCATGTAACTCAGCTTAATGTTATTGCTTATTTTAAAAGACGCACTAGGATCAAACTGAGGCAGTTCTTTAAATTGTTGTTTTATTTTCATGTTAACTTCACGTAAAACTAGTTCTATTTCAATTTATTTAATAAAAAAAGAATTTATATTGAACAAGTCTGATGCTATAAATAAAGTAATTGCAATAAATTCCAATTAATTGATTCAATATCTATATCTCGATCATTATTAACGAATCTAAATTGTTCGAATTAGAATAACTTTAATATTATTCGTAAAGTCTACTCGATCAATTAATGACGTAAGTTATAGGCAATAAATGTGAGTTTAAGAGCGTATATTTGAGATAAAATTAAAAGATTTCTTTTAAGTTTTTCAAAGATAGAGATTTTTCTAATTTATGTGTAAATTTTATATTTACTTCTTTATTATTAACTATAAAATATGTTCGAATTGATCTTTAATAAATCTTTCAATTCTTACCTACTTAACAAGATACAAAAGCAACAAATTTAGTGGCTACAACATTTATTTACAAATCTACAAAGTTTGTAAGTATTTGCAAATAAATTAATCATTGCTCAGAAAACTGACAAAATATTATTAAGTTATTAGTTATTTTATACTTTACTGGAAAATAAAAACTATTAACCGGATTTGTTACAAACACTTAAGGAATGTAAGAATTTGTTTAATTTAATTATAATTAATGGATGTTAGTGTTGTTTCAAAGTTGTGTTTTTCTTTGTACTTTTTTTTTATTTCAATTATATGTGAGTAATTGCGATAAACTGCAAAATAAATGTTTGAAATGAAAGAAACATTCCCATCGACAATTCCACGTGGCAATGTGTTCCATGAACGGGACGTGAAAAAAACTTGTACCTTCGGTCAGATTTTCCAGATTCGAGCACGGACGAGACACTAAGCGCTTTTTAAGTACACTTGGCCGGTGCGTGTAAGTTATTAGACGCAAACAAAAAACAGAATTCTCTCAGTGTGCGTCGCTATTTGTTTGTTTGTTTGTACGTTCATTTGTTTGTTTGTTTGTCGTGTCTCGATTTACCACTCGATGAAACAAAGACAAAAAGCGATTCAACATTTAAAGTGAAACATTCCTTTCGAAACAGAGGACAACAACGGGTTTCCTCCTCGACGTCCTCCTTCCGCTACGGCAGCATTCGCATTGTCCTCAGAGTGTGCACGCTCGTACAGAAAGAACGGGTTGCTGCAGATCAATCAATCCACCTGTTTCGCCTGGTCTTGCACGACTTTGTGCCCTAAATGAATCGAGGAGGACGCACGTGTCGGCCGGGAAGGATAAATATAAAATCGCCACCCTCGAAGTGCTCGTCTCCCCGTGGCGCTGCTTTTATTTATATTTCCGCGCGTGTAAAAGGAAATTAAATCTACAATATTGCGGTGCCATTTCGCTTCCAGATTGCCATCTACACAGTGTTACAAACGTCACCCCATATTAATGATGATATTATTTTAATAGGGACGAGATCCCACCCTGCGATATCACAATTTATAGCGAATCCTTTTTTCCCTTCTCTCTCTCTGTTTAGCTATAACAAAGAGACGAAGAGAGAGATGGGGGTCAAACATGTGTTTGCAAATTTAATTTGCTACTGATGTGAAAATATTACAACAATGAACAACGATATCTAAATTAAAAAAAACATTTCATGATCTAAATGTCAATGGTTTATCAATGAAAGGGATTTGGTTGGTACTGAAGTATTGCAATAATGAACAAGTATATCAACACATTTCGTAACTATTACATTGGTTTTTCAATATGTATTGTTCAGAATTCGTAATTTTAAGGACAATTATTTCTATAGTCAAATGTATAAGTTCTGAAACGGGAGAAGTTTTTCAGGTGTCTGCTAAACGTGTCTATGATTTTGTTTACTTTTGTAAAAGTTCTGGTATTTCAGGATTTCCTTATTGTAGAATTTCTTTTTATATAAGTATATTTTAAGTATCTGCTCAATTCAAATATCTTATTTCATGCTGATTTTGTACCATAATTATCAACTTTTGTAGTAATTTTTTTAATTAACGTTTATTTTTATGTAGTCAACATTGTAATATAATGTTCACTTTTTAACGTACTCAATAAGAATACTGAAAAACAATAGTTTTTAATATAGTTGATTCATGAAAACAGTAGAAAATGGATGCAAAGGGTTGTTTTAATATTAATTTAAATCATTGTGGTTTTTCTATTTTTTTTTGAGAATGAAATCAAGAGTCTTTAAAATTGCTGAGAAATGGTCATTCTATCATGTTTTTAGTAAATAAAACAAGAAACTCGATGGCTGTGAACCGCTTATCAAATCACATCAAAATATTCATGTAAAATTCAATATGCTTGGTCACGTACTTTGCCTATAGCTCTTTCAAACGACGATTCCGAGCAATTCTCTAATGGTTTCTCGTATTTACTATATGATTTTACATAAAAGTTTACAATTTATAAAGAAATGTTACTATTGAATATGAAGAAATAATAACTTGATTTTATGTCATTGATTTTGAAATATTAAAAGAAAACTGATTAATTACTGTTTTAATTCATATTTTTGCTGTATATTAAAACGATTTACGTTCCAAGTTTACTATTGTTAATTCATAATTATATTAGTGTTTTTCAGTAACAAAAAATTGAATATTTTTATTAGAATTTTATAATTATCAAATATATTTAATAATTTATTAGAAAGTTATATTAACAAGTCAAATAATGTGAAATTAATGATAATTTAATCGTTTTATAATTATATACTGTTAATGTTAGTCATAATGTTACAACTCAATTTAATTTAATATATTTTTTGAATTATTGAAAACTTTTAAATTTTCTTAATATTTTTTTAATGGCTACTTCTGCCTTCAATACTTTATTTATTTACTGATTGGTAAATGCCGGAAAAATTGGTCAGCGATGGGCTTCGAACAAGCACCATTTCGCACCAGATTTTTGTGATGCAGGTACTTTTAACCAGTCGGCCAAGAGTTTCCGTTGTTCTTATTTTTAATGTTAATAATAATAATTTTGTAAAAAATGCAAGATTGTAGCTGAAACTATGGATTTGTTCTGGAAATTTCCCAGTTTTCTTCGTGAATCATGTGCTTTTCAATTTCATAAAACATTTTCTTGATGTTAATAATAATACTTTCATAAAAAGTGTAAGTTTGTAGCTGAAACTATGGATTTGTTCTGGAAATTTCCCAATTTTCTTCGTGAATCATGTGCATTATTTTAAATTTCATAAAACATTTTCTTGGTATTAATAATAATACTATCATAAAAAGTGTAAGTTTGTAGCTGAAACTTTGGATTTGTTCACGAAATTTCCCCCATTTTCTTTGTGAACCACGTAGAACAGTGTCTCATAAACTCGCAGTTACTTATTATAAAATATGCATCTGGATGTGCGATGCACTTGGGAAAACATGTCTGCACAAAGCGGAAGTAGCTGGAATTCAAATTCGTAAAATGTAAACACACAGTGTCGCATATTTCGCTCGATATGACGATCATATTATTTTTAATAGGGGCGTGATCGCATCCTGCGATTTAAAGCGAACCAATTTCATCCCTCTCTCCTTTATTATACATGTGACAAAAAAAGAGAGTGTGATACAGGGAGTCTCTCTCAGCTATTTGCGCAAATTTAATTCCGTGCCTCTCGTTGTTGCTGCTGTTGGAGCGAAAATATTGCAACAATGAAAAACGGCATATCCCTAGTTTGCACAATGGGACGGTCCGCAATATGCTCGATGCGAATACACGATCGGATTGGGGAAAATTTTCAACAACGGAAAAATGGATAAAATGGTTATTGTCCTTCCCCCGAATGTTTCGTATTTGTATTTGCTGCGACACGCGTAATAGGATGTAAGAAATGTAATGTATGCGGTCCGTCTTAAGCCAATTCCCATGCGCTTTTCTTGCGCTTCACCGACGGCTGCGGATCCGAATGGAAATTCCGATACGGCTTTTCCTCCAATTGGATTAGATTAGTCGATGGGAATTTGCAATTCGTCGGCACGGAATATTGAACTTGTTAATCTTAATGCAAACTTTTGTGTATCAATTGGGGGGTGGGTCGGAGGCGTCCCCAGGGCACGGTTCTTCCTGCACGCACAGCGAGCCCTCTCATAAATTGTATTAAGCCCTGCCGACGCCCTTCCGTTCCCAGACACATATCTATCGTGACAATGCCTGTATCAGAACTTTCGAAACTTTGTTACATGATGTATTCAGACACGTAAAAAAAATAATATGCTGAAAGCTTGTGATGCTTCAACTGTGCATGGATTTTTGCGAGAAACGTGATGAAAGCAGACTCAGATTTTTTGATATAATATTTCAATTAAAAGAGAAATATCGTAAGATCTACATGACCACTCGAAGTCCTACATTTCTTCAAACAGCATTAAATACTTGAGCTTTTGATTCTTCAACTTTGCAAGTATTTTACGAGAAACTAGATGAAAGCAGATTAAGATTTTTCGATAAATATTTCAATTAAAAGAGAATTATCGTAAGTCCTACCATTACAACTCAAATACTGTGTTTAAACAAAAACAAAGAAGACTTTTGTAAAATTATGTAATCTTTCACCACTCATCCTCGCTGTCAGATATGAGACGCCTAACTCGTATTCTTTTAATGGGCAATATGTCGTCATCACATAGTTCATCTTCACATTGGTTTTCGAAAGTAGCTTTTTTTCTAACTCCACTAAAAACATCTCTATAGGGAGCTAAGCAATTTCTTAACTCTCTTTTAAACTTTGCGCTTCGCACCGTTGAACGATCAGTTTTAATGAAATGAAGTTCTAATTCTTTAGCCAAATTTAGTCCTTTTTTCACATCTTGTAAATAGAGATTTGGCACCCATTAGTTTTCCTTATTTTCGTTTACCAATGCATTTGAGGTGGATGCATCAATTAATTCCATCAGTTCTTCCTCATCTTAAGTTTCTTCCCCGAGTACTAGTTCTCTTACATCCTGATGGTTTACTGCAAATTCTTCATCGCTTAAACGAGAATTGAGGTAAAAGAGGTTTCCAACACGAATTATGGGATGGTGTTAAACGGAAACCGCGCTGTAAGAGTACCGCGTTATAGGAGGGCTGTCGCAATTTCAGCTCCGCGTTATATAGAAACCGCATTATAGGAGGGTTGACTGTACAATCTACAAATCACAAATTGGTTTATAGAAACTTAAATGTTAATTGTACAAATATTTACTTTTCTTATTAAGGTTAACACCCTAATTGTTCAAAGAAACATGTTTCATTCAGGTATTGATTATGACAGATTTTGTTCATTCCACAGCTCAACAAATAAAATAAACGTTTCTCAATGGACCTAAATTTCTTTAAACAACATTTTGAACTAACCACTTTATCCTATGTTCTTTAAGAAATTGAATTTTAGAACCTCAAATTCATTAATAGTACAAATATTTACTTTTCTTATTAAGGTTAACACCCTAATTGTTCAAGGAAACATGTCTCATTCAGGTATTAATTATGACAGATTTGTTTCATTCCACAGCTCGGAAAATAAAATATAGACGTTTCTCAATGGTCCAAAATTTCTTCAAACAACATTTTGAACTAACCACTTTATCATATGTTCTTTAAGAAGTTCATTTTAGAAACTCAAATTCAATTTATTAAGGATTTCACAAAAAATAATCAATATTTTAATTATTAAATATTTAAAATCTGAGTATAATGTGTATTAAAATAAATGTTTCTTTTTCGAAAGACAAACATTATTTTTTCATTTCTTCAAAAGACTTCTTAATAAGTTGCTAACTTCTGGAGACATATTTTTTTTCTATTAACGTATACGAGTTAATATTAATATTTATTTTGAGCAAATATTTCTCAAATATCATTAAATACAAATAAGTTTGTTGTTTTATTAAAAATTGTCTTTTCTATTGACATTTTTCCTTTTCGGATTGATTAATGTCAATATCGGGAATGAAAATATTTCGATTCAGTAATTACCAGTGTAATATTTATACGGTACGTGCTTTGTAAAGAGAAAATACATTTTTGAAATTTGATAATTTGAAATGAAATTGGTCTCCTTCCTTTCCCGTCGTCCGTTTTCTAATTCCACGCCATGTTCACCCCGGAAATTCGATCACGTCTTTCAGGCGAGATATGTAATATATATATATATATACGTACGTCTCCTTTTGCTTTAGATTTCTCTCTTTCTCTCGTTCCGGCCAAAGATATATATATTTATATATAATATAAGACGGAGAAAGGGGGAGAGAATTTTATTTCTCAATTTGATTCCTCGATATTGTGTGTTACATGTGCGGTAACGATATCATATATTTGAGGATATATAAAAGTGTATTGAATTCTGCCGCCGCATTCGATCCTTATAACTGGAGTGTACTCGAGATATATAGAATATATGTAAGAGAGTGAGATGGAGCGAAGCTTTGCAGCGGCAAAAGGTATTTTGGCGAAAAGGTAATATGCAATAGCACATACTCTTCTCATTATTTATTTAGCTTCTTTTTTTGCGTCGGTCGCCCTCATCAACGAGAGTATGGTCCAATATAATATGTATAACTCTCGTTTAATTGCCCGGCTTTAACGTGCATGAAATTAAAAAATTGCGCAAACACGATCCGTTTCTTTTTTTTGGTGCACTTCCATCTGTTTAATCTTCTCTCCTTCCGTCCGACACGAAAACCGTCATTTACTTTTTACGGCTTCATTTATTCGTTTCGATTTTTGTTGTGGGATGTAATGATGCTGCAATAATATTTCCAAATAATAAATAAATTGCATTTCATTGAAAAAAAAAACAGAAAAGTTTAACGCGGTCGTGTCGATTCACGACCTCTCGCGTTTATAATTGTGTGGAAGGACCAATTACCGATGGTTTCTGAGAAGATGGAAATCATGATTTTTAAGGCTTAATTGGAGTTTCGAGGCGGAGGACTTTCTCAGGTTATTATTACCACATCGATCGATGCCATTCATAATGCAGACTCTCACAATGGATGGAAAAGCGTCGTTTAAAGATTCACGAAAACCAATTAATTAATGTCGCCTAATTGTAGTACGTCCGCGTAATTACAGCTAATTAATTGTTTGTGGATCTACCATCTAATGATGCAAAGTTCCGTGGCGATGTAATCGAATTGTTGAGGCGCCGTATCAGAATTGAATACAGTGGAACCTCGGTATACGACCTTGATGTCAGGACTTATATAGGATTGGACGTATAATCGAACGATCATTTCGCATAAGAAGTAATGTTATAATGATCAAACCGTTCTCATGTAAAAAAAACTCGTTTACATATGGTACCCCATTAATAGGGTTGTAAATTCTCTTCTAAAGTAGACGTAGCTTAAATATGATTCTGTGTGTCTGGTGACTGTTTTCGGAGGGATGTTATTAAAAACTTGGGTTTCTTTTAATGCACATATAATTATTTCGTAAACCGAACAAAAGTCGTATACCGAGGTAAATTTGTTATGACCTAACAGGGCGTATTCCGAATTGGACGTATTCTAAAGCACACTTATATTACTGTACTAAATATCCTAAGTTTTATGCAACCATTACTTATAAGTATAATTGATTGAGCTTAATTAAGATTCCATGTATCTGGTGACTGTTTTCGAAGGGATGTTATTACAAATTTTGGTTTCTTTTGAAGCACGTTTAATTATGTCGTATACTGAACCAAAGTCATATACTGAGGTAAATTTGTTATGTCCAAATAGGGCGTATTTCGAATTGGACGTATTCTAAAGCAGATTTATACTACTGTACTAAATATTATAAGTTTTATGCAACAATTAGTTTAAGTTTAATTGATTGAGCTTAATTAAGATTCCGTGGATTGTGTGCGTCCGGTGACGGTTTTCGGAGGTGCGTATTAAAAAAGTATCGCTTATTTTTTTGATCTACGTATAATTGAATTATTTCGTAAACCGAACAAAAGTCGTATACCAAGGTAAATTTGTTATGACCAAACGGGGCGTATTCCGAATTGGATGTATTCTAGAGCAGACTTATATTACTGTACTAAATATCCTAAGTTTTAAGCAACAATTAGTTTAAGTATAATTGGTTGAGCTTAATTATGATTCCATGTATCTGGTGACTGTTT